>APFE030924724.1:128242-219306 GCA_000404065.3 Pinus taeda
CTTTGATCCACCAAGCCCCGAGAGGAATCAAATATTTTTTCACTCTATGCTAGTTTGCATATCACGATATTTGATACCTCTCGGGGGTTAGTAGATCCAGAGGTTTAATTCCCCCATTTAAATAGGCTACATTCCAGGTGAATACCATGGGTCAATACCATGTGCCATTTTGGTGAATAACGTGGGTCAATACCATGTGCCATTTTTATTTTTATTAATACTAATATTAGGGTTAATAATGTTTTTTTGCATGGTATTAATAACAATCTAGTCCATGGTATTTGTCCCATAGTATTTTGCCCATAGGTTTCACCTAAATATAACGCAACACATTTTTTTGAGTGTTTATAAATATAAGGTGACTTATGGAGTAAATATAAAAAAATGTTTTATTTGTTTACCATATCTCTCATTTATTTATATTTTTATTAATTTACCATACCTCTTTTACAAATATGGTATTTGGCCCATAGAATTCACTTAAATAAAACCTCTTCGTTGAGCCTTCATAAATAGAACGAGGGTTATGGACTAAATATAAAAAGAGGTTTTATTTATTTACCATGCGTCTAGTTTATTTATATTTTTATTTATTTACCATACCTTTTGAGTAAGTATAAAAGACGTTTTATTTATTTACCATACCTCCACTTTACTTATATTTTTATTTGTTTACACCCTTGCATGTATATAAGGTGACTTATGGAGTAAATATAAAAAATGCTTTATTTATTTACGATACCTCTCATTTATTTATATTTTTATTAATTATGCTTTATTTATTTACCATACCTCTCATTTATTTATATTTTTATTAATTTACCATACCTCTTTTATAAATATGGTATTTGGGCCTTTGGCCATAGGATTCACTTAAATAAAACCTATTCTTGAAAATGGGTGAATGGAAGGTTGTAACTACTAATTTCAAGGGCTAAATTTACCTTTTTTACCCTCTCCCTTAAAATAAGGTAGGCTATTTGAGGTGATTTGTAAAAATGTACTATGATACAAAATATTCGTCCACTAAAAATTCAAAACCCCTTAATTTCGCCAAAGGGCGAACATTCGCCCCTAAAATTTTCTATGGTGCACTTAAGTTGGAAAACCCTTATCAAAACATTTTCTTTCCTTTTACAATAGTAATCTAACTAAGTCTAACCTTATTACATCCAAGGGCTCAGATTAAACAGTTGAGCTCCTTTTATTCACTCTACTTAATCTAATTATCTGCCAAGATCACGTTGTTTGGTCAGATTTTATTCTCTATCTATAAGCATAAAATTGAAATCATGAAATAGTCAAGTTTAAACATTTTGACCATCATGGATTGTGGTGAAGGTAACAAGCTCCACACAATCATTTATTCAATATCAAAAGTAACTAGGAGTGACATTTTGACTTGCACACTTCCATGGTCTTTTCTTTTCTCGGGGTTCATTTTTTCATCTTTTTTGACCTTTTTTATTCTTTTTGTCCTTTGATTTTTCTTTTAGGACATACCCTCTTTACATTTTTAATTTTTTTGAATATGGAAAACATTTGCAGAAAGCAAAGGTATGTACATATTATAGGTTTAATCTTAGCCATTCAAACATTATGACTCCTATTGGTATAGGAACCTAACAGTGGCTCCACTTGAGGATGACATTTCCTGGTGAAATGTTAAGAACTTTTAGATCAATGGCCTTCTAAATTACTGTGATCTTGCTATGCAGATTTTTCCTTTTCACTTTTCTGCATTATTGTTATTTATGACAATGAAACTTTTGAAGCTTAGGGCCTTCTCTTTGGGCTTCAACTCCAAAAATTACCATCCAATCAAAATTAAACATTTTGAAAAATAGAATATGTACAAGTGATTAGTGAAATCAGTAACTAGGATCTATATAGTGCTTAAGCATTCGACCATTAACTGGTCCTCCTTCTACTTCCATGCCATCTAATTCTTTGAGGAAAAAAGCATTATTTCCCCTAAAAGCATAAATGATATAAGGGCCTTTCCATAGGAAGTCAAACTTCCCATGTTTACCTTTATCCTCCCTTCTTGAGTCCCATTTCAAAACTTTATCTCCTAGGTAAACATAATCTGCCTTAGTCCTTTTTTCAAAAGCTTTCTTGATTCTTTCTTGCACAACTTGGGATCTGATATACACATCTTCCCTGGTCTACTATAAATGAATTATCTGATTGATTCTACTTTAAATATCATTTGGCTCAACTTGCACTTCTTGGAGTAATTTCATCACTGGAGTTCCCAAGGAAGATGGAAAAACAACCTCCATTCCATAAACTAGCTGATAAGGACTGGTGCCAATGTATTTCTTTGTGGTCAGCCTATCTGCCCACAAGGAATTTACGAGCTTTTTGTTCTAGGTTTTCTTGTTATCCTCCAACAATTTCTTGATGATTTTCACTAAGCTCTTGTTGGAAGACTCTGCTAGTCCATTTCCTTGGGGTTAGTAAGTTGTGGAGTGACCCAGGGTTATATGATATTAGTTACTAAAAACAATCATTCTCTTGGATTTGAACGTTGTTGCATTGTCAGTGATGATTTTGGTGGGGCATCCAAATCTAGATAGAATGTTGGCCTCAGGGAAGTTTATTATGATAGTATCAATGGCTTGTCTTGAGGGTATGGCTTCTATCCATTTGTTAAAGTAGTCTGTAGTAGTGAGAATCCATTTATGCTGGGTAGAGGAAGGTGGATGAATTTCACAAATGAAGTCAAGACCCCACTGTTGAAATGGTGCTTCAGTAGATATTGGCTTCAAGGGTAATGGTAAAAGTGTGATCTTTCCTTAAAAAATATGACATTTATGACATGAGGTTACAAATTTCTTTACATCAGAAAATAGAGTGGGCCAATAAAAACTAGCTCTTAGGATCTTGTCAGCTGTGGTTTTCTAGTAAAGATGTCCCCCACAGTTGCCTACATGAAACTCCTGTAATATTTTGTCAAATTCTTCTTTTAATAAACAGTTAAGAAGGATGCCTTCATGATTTTTCCAAAATAAAACATTGTCAATTATGAAAAATTTCAAAGATTTCATTTTTAAGAACCTACTTTTAGTCCTGGATAGTTCTGGAGGAGCTTGCAAATTTTGTAGAATGTATATAATGTCAGCATACCATGGTGAGTCAGTAAAGGCTTGGCTGATCGGTGGAGTCGCCATCCCCTCTTCATTATCCAATTCTGAAATAAAATTTATGTCTAGGGCCTGACAGTTCGATTCAGCCATGAGCTTGGCTAAACCTTGGCCTTTGATAAATTTTGTAGGTTTAATTTATAAGTCATATTCTAATATATTAGCTATCCATTTCCCTCTCTTTATATCTGGACCATCTTGTGTTAGGATGTCTTTGACTATAGCATTGGGAGCATAAGCTATTACATGAGAATATAGGATGTAAACTTTGAAATCTTTAATGGCTTTGACTAGAGGAAAAGCTTGCTTTTCCATTATATTGTACTTTAAAGGTGCATCCCTCAAGGCTTTTCTAAAGAAGGAAATCGGTTGTTCAAAACCCTGATCATTATTTTGCAGTAGGACTGCAACAATTGTGTGTTCTGAGGTGAAAGAAAATATAATGAAATCCCTATCGAACATTGGACTGATTAGAACTGGTGTTTGTGTCAAGGCTAGCTTAATATCCTCAAAAGACCTCTTAGCCTCAAGTGTCCATTTAATAGTTGAATCTTTCTTTAACATGTTATTTAATAATCTAATTAGTTCTGCTAAGTTAGAAATAAATCTTCTTAGAAAGTTTATTTTACCTAAAAAGACTTGTAGTTCTTTAATGCTCCTAGGATGTGGTATTTGTAAGATGGCTTCAATTCTTGTAGGATCTATTCGGATACCATCTTTAGAGATTATGTGGCCTAATAGTTTTCCATCTTCCAACCCAAATAAATATTTTTTTAGGATTCAAAGAAATTCCATACTTCCTACACTTGGTGAATACCTACCTTAAATGATCTAGGTGTTGTTCACTAGATTTAGAGAATATTGTGATATCATCTAAGTATATTACAAGGAAGTCATGGATTTCCTTAGCAAAAGCTATATCCATAGCTCTTTGAAAGGTGGCCCCTGCATTCTTTAACCCAAAAGGCATCTTCACATACATGAAAGTGCCCCAAGGAGTGGTGAATGTAGTATTTGCCTGATCGTCTAGGTGGACTAATATCTGGTTATAACCAGAAAACCCATCTAATAGTGAGATTTTGGTCGAACCTACTACCCTCCGTAATATGTGATCCATTTTGGGAAGAGGGTAGTTATCTTTGAGTGAAACTTTATTGAGATTCCTAAGGTCAACACACAGTGTAATTTCACCAGTTTTCTTTCTTGTGGGCACCAAATTAGAAACCCAATTAGAGAATTTGATTGGTGCTATGATCTTGGCTGCGCACATTCTTTTGATTTCCTTTTCAATAGAAGGCAACAGAATAGGATTAATCGTTCTTAGCTTTTGTTTAAAAGGTTTCTAGTTTTCTTTTAAGGGGATGGGCTGTTGTATTATGCTAGTGTCATAGGACTTAAGGTCCTCATAACTCCAAGCAAAAACATCTTGAAATTCTTTTAGCAGTTCTATGTATTTCACTTTTTCATTAGGAGGTAAAGAATTTGAAAGTTTTATCAATCTAGGATCTTCCTCAGAGCCTATGTTACAATCCTCTATGTTTGATTTTAAGGGTTCCATTTTCATCTTTCTGGGGACATCGTTTGAATCAAACAAGTCCTCTAAAGGAGTTAATCCTTTGGGCAAAAAATTGTCTTTGAGATTGATGATTTCAAAGTCTTCGTCAATTATATCATCAATTCCAATTTGCTTTAGGTTTTGAATATCTGATTTTGTAAACTTGGTGGGATGAAATCTATCTATCTCTTCTTTCTCTATTTTTTTAATTTCTATTTTATCTGTAACATCAACATCTGATGTTATGTCAGTATCTATGTTTCTATTTACAAATTATTCATCTAAAGTTAGAGAATTGTTTATTTGTTGGTCATTAGTGAATACTTGCCAGTTTTTTAAGTTGTCAGGGATAGCAAGTCTGTGCCTAACCTCAACAGTGTACTGATGGTTAGGTTGAAATGGTAACTTACAAGTGCTGGCAAACATAGCTAAACTATGAGCTTGCATATTGTGTTTTCTTGGGATGACTGCAATCTTGGTTTCTAAAAAAGTATTTAATATTTATACAACTGTTCCTGTATAAAAACCTAACCTAGGATCTCTAGTCGTATATACAACATTCATTTGTTTTATAACCAACTCAAAATCTCCCATAATAGAAATTCTTATGGCTCCTAACCTTTTAACCAATTTGAGGCCCAAAAGAAGTGCTTCGTACTCTACCATGTTGTTCATGCATTTGAATTTTAACCTATAGGCATGACCCTCTGAGTGATCATTCTCTAAATTGTAAATCCACACTCCTACTCCTGCACCTAGTTTGTTTACTGACCCATCAAATTCAAGATGCCATAGTATTTCATGTTCATAATTATTACTGTTTGGGGGAACAAAATCTTCTTTAACTAAGGTATCTTGATCATTTTTATTATCTAAAAGCTCTTGAATTTAGACAGTTTGATTTTCTGCTACAACTGCAATTTTTTTTGGTTTTGAAGTAATGCTATTTGTAATGTCTTCTTGGTTTGTTTCAACATTGTACAGAATAAAAGAATCGATGTCAAAATGCATAGAGCATATAGGAAAGTTTTGAGGCCTAGCTTGGCTACTCACTACATACTTCATCAGAGTCTCTCTATACAGTTTTTTAGGATGTCCAAAGACTGAAATTGTGGCATATGACATGTCAAGTTATAGAGATCCTTGGAGTTTAGCCCCCCATGATCTAGACAACAACATGCCATATTTAGGTGGTATATCAGCAACAACTATGTCCATAAGAATGGTCTTAGCATGGTATTGCACTAGGGAAACATACAGGTCTTTTATAAGTCCTAGGAACTTAACTTGACTTGAATCAAATGAAAACAAGTCCTTGTAAGGCCTAATGATATCCAAGTTCAGTTTCTCCCTGATAGATTTAGGCATTAGATTGTGTGAAGCCCTAGAGTCTAGCGTAGCATTGTGTGGGATTTTGTTGTGGATGTTAAGGCTAATGTAAAAGGGTGGTATCCCTCCTTCCACTGGTTTTCCATCAACATCAGGACCAAAAATTAACTTAGGCTTATCATCAAATAAGTTAATTAAGTCCTCATTCTCAATGAAGTTTAAAGATTTTCTTATTTGAGATTTGTAAGCTTCGTGTTTAATCAGCTCCGTTAAGAGAACCGAGATTTTCAATTTGGCTACCTCTGCCCCCAAATTGAAAGGCAAAGGGGATTTATCTGTTTGAATGTTTGGAATTTTAACAACAAGGTTTGGAGTAGTTTGTTCTTCTTTTTCAGTGTTTAGAGTCTTTTGTAGTGGATTTTTTAATATAACCTCTTGAGACTGTTCCATTGTTTCCTTGGAGGGAACTGAAGCGGAAGGTTGCTCATTAGGAGGTTGGTCATTGGTTACATATACAATAGTGGGACTGGGAGGGTTCTGATTTGGTCTAGAGAGGATTTGGAGAGCTTTTGTAACTGTAAATGTTTTAATTTTCTTAGAATGATTTGGTACTGCTTCTTATTTTGGTCCGAAGCATCAGTGTTCTTTTTTCTCCTCAAATTGACTGTTTATGCACTTCGAAGATAAAAGAATCATACCCTTTCTTGTAGTTGAATGATTCTCTAGTTTGGGTCTGGAACTGCTGAAGCATGTGTAATTCCTGATCATCCTGAGTCAAAAAGACAATTTCTTCCTCATCTAATCCCATTAAGTTAATGTGTGTCTATTTTAGGGTCTTCAGAATGGGAAGTTTCAACATTGTTTTCTTGAAAAGGAGGCCTAATGTTTTGATCAAGTCCATTTTTCCCAGTGTTCTGATTTTGATTCTTTATAAAATTGGGATTTCTCACTGATGGTGCCTGTTGTTTGTCTTAGTGAGGATTTCTTTCAATGTTCTCCATCCTATCCATCAGTTTTTCCATTCCTTTGGCTAGGGCATCCATTTTAAGGTCAGAGGGTGTAGTTTCTTTTTCAAATGTGCTCTTCATTCGTTTCTAACCCCAGCCCTATTTGCTAGTAGATTAGCTTCTACACTAGTTGCCACACTCTGCATATCTTCTAAAGTTGGTGGATTTCTTTCTCTAAGTTGAAATGCCATATCAGTGTCAAACCCGTCTGGAAACTTGATCAGAGCTAAACTAGGTGGGGGTCTAAGGTAAATTGGTATTGCATTATATACACTGTTAAATCTAGTACAGTAGTCTTGAACTGTTTCATTTGGTCCTCTCCTAATGTTTTCGTACTCTGAAAGAATTTGAAGAGTGTTCTTTTTCTTTTCCCATCTATGTAAAAATTGTTGGTAAAAAAAATTCTAAACTATCTATACTATTGTTAGGTAGAGATCTAAACCATGTTCTCACATCGCTAGCTAGAGTTTGGGAAAATATTCTCATTTGGAGATCTCCAATGTCAATTTCATACAATTCGAAATGATCTGTCATCTTTCTTGTATGCTGTTGTGCTGTGTAGGATCCTGTGCCATCAAATAGCGTAATTTTACTCTGGTAGCCTTATGGCATGGAACCTTGTGGAGAAGGCATCACAAGAGGGGCATATCTATTTGCCATGGATCTAATTTGGGCAGGACTAAGAACTGGAGTTTGGGTTCCCGGGGGTGGTACAGAGGTTGATGGGGAACTGGGGGGGATAGGTGTTTGATGAGTACTGATAGGTTGATGGGGAAGTGAAGGTATGAATGGAGGTGTGGAATGATCTTCAAAGATGTGAGGGAATAATGGTGAACCAAAAGAAGTTGAAGCTATGTCAGAAAGCTTAGGGATCTTAATAGTAGTGAGGGATGAATGAGGGGAATTTAGAAGATACTGGTCAATTGACAATTTTGCCCTTTGGACTTCAAGTTTAGCTGTAAATTCTGGATCTAGAACTATGTCATCAAGTGCACTCTCAGACCTCATTCTAAATAGGGAAAAGTCAAAATACTTGTCAAAGGGGAGGTCATCTAAAAACAAGCACTCATCCAAGCAGGAATCTGCTTTAATTGAAGGTGTAGGACTGACTGAACTTTCTTGTCTCCTGGATATTCTTGAAATTAGATTAGGAATGTCAAATACTGGGGGAGGATTTGGATCAAGGTTGGCCCTAGTATAATGAGTTCTTCTTGAAGCCAGTTTTCAACCTTTTCCTAATTACTTTCTTTTTTTTGCAATTTTATAAATAACTTCTAATAAACCCTTCAAGAGGCTTGAAATAAAAATTTTAAATTTCGTAAAGGTTTATTAAGAATGAGGG
Organism: Pinus taeda; assembly: GCA_000404065.3. NCBI lineage: Eukaryota > Viridiplantae > Streptophyta > Pinopsida > Pinales > Pinaceae > Pinus > Pinus taeda. The sequence goes on from APFE030924724.1 coordinate 136,625, forward strand.
TTTGAATCCCCAGTATGGTCGCCACCATGTTATCACTAAGAAGTCTTCCCTTGACGTTATAAAAATAAGGAATAATCCGAGGTAACCACAAACCTAATCTTTTATAGTCAAGTTCTAGCCAACCTAAGTCCAGAGAGGGCTCTCTCTTTAATATTTAACTTTGTTTTGGTGGGATTTTAGGCTAGTTCTTAGTGCTCATCAGGTTTTGATTTTGGTTGGGTGGTGGAATTCTAGGCATAAATGGAAAGAGCAGGATTTTCAAGCCATTGGGCTATGGAGTCAATCAAAGGATGTCTTAACTAGATCAGATCAATCACTAAAGGAAGAGTTCACAGGGTAGGCTAGAAAAACAAAAGGAAAATCTCCAGGTTCAAATGGATGAGGTAGTCCTAACCGGGGTGAAAGGGCAATGAAGAATCCTTAAATCGGGATCAAGATGAAGAGCAGTAGGTGATCATGAGAAAAGGGAAACTAAGAATCCTTTACTATAGATGTAGGGGGAAACTATAGAAGTAAGGGAGCAATTGAGAATTCCCAGACTAAGATAGTTTAGCAGAAAACATAAAGAATGTAAATAGTCAAGACAGAGAGCATTTAAGCTAGTTTTGAAATATCATTCCTAATTTAACATTCAGATTTTATAGAGACACATATGATTATTGATAAACATGAAGAGAAAAAATCAAACACATGAGATAGAGAATACTTATTTGATTTCCGCTTTACACAAGAATCCTATGAAATGTCTTTACTTTATTCCTTGATCCAGCAAGCCAATCCAGTTTTGATTACAATAGCTCCTTAACTTGACAAGAGAATGTCTATAGAAATGTCTTTGAATCCACCCTCAATACTTAGAAAAGTGAAGTATTTATACAAAAGGTATTTACAAAATATCTTAAAACAGTAGGAGAATTAATCTAGGAAATCAAAATATCTTCAAGCATGAAGATAGAGATAGATGGAAAACTGCATCATGCTATCCCTTTTCTTGTGGTTGTGCTAGCTGTTGCAGTTGAACTTGAGCCCTTTTAAGACGGTTAATATGTGTACACTGGAATCTTCTTTGTTTTTAATCTTTGATTGATATTCTTTACCTATTACTCTTTGACCCTGTTTACCTGTTTTCATTTGGCTGCCATTTAGATTTACTGTGGTAACTTATAGTAAATCTATCAAAATTTTCCACCATTCATCTTCAGGTAACTTTATCTTGAGCATCCTTCTATATATCTCATCTGACTTAGTGTATTGGGAAAAATTTGGCTTGGTGAAAAATATATTCTTCACTTCGTGCTTTAGGAAGAATAAATTTTCTAAAGTATCATATAATACCTTCCTTGTTGGTAATGCTTTGACTCTTGAAGTGCTTGCATGTTCTCTGGACAATTTCTCTAGTTTGTCAACATAGTCTGATTGGATCATAAGCTTATCATTGATTACCATGGGATTGGGAAGACCTTTATCCCTTAAAATTTGAAGCTTTGTCAAGAATTTGTCAATACCAATCTGCATGTTATGGCATTTTTTCTCTAGATTGAACATAAGGTTTCTTTTAGTCAGAACCTTTTTGATTTGGATGATGGTTTCAGTTCTATCCTCCACACCAAGTTCACTTAGTTCCTCCCTATTCTTGTTGTTCAAGAATATGATGAGTTGATCAGCCTCTTCAGGTTGGTCTCCCAAGTCTTCCTTGATCTTTTGTATTGCTTCGGTGGCCACTTTCACCAGTTCCGTTTGCTCAAATATTGCTTGAATTGATCGCCAAACATAATTGATAGAGTCAATGATGTTGGCCTAGAGCATTTCCTTAGTTTCTCCTAGTGGCTTTTTCAATGTTAGATCTTTTTCAAGGAACTTTATCCTCTCACCCATCCTTAAAGCTTTATGTGCTTCTTCTTTCTGTTGTATTTGAGAAAGCTTACATTTAGTTTCTAGGCTTTCTATTTTCTCCTTAAGTTGTTTTAGCTTAGTAGCCTGGATGGAAATTTCCTCCATGGCTTTTACTAACTCTGTTGTCTTTTCTGTTGATGTAAAAGTAGTTGTAGACTACGTTGTGATTGGCAGTGATGTAGCAAGTGGAGTTGTTGGTGCTAATGAGGCTGCCAATGTTGAGGGAACTACAGTAGAAACTATGGGAATAACAGTCTATGGAGTGGCCAACTCACTCTCTTTATACTAAATCAATGTATCCAACTCTTTCTCAGTTTCATTCAACTGATTATTTAGCTTAAGGACCAATTCCATAACCTCTTCTTGTTCCTTCTGAGTCTCTAAGACTTCTGTTGTTTGTGGATGATGGAGATGTGGAATTTTGAGCTACTTTTTCAAAGAAACTATGTCATCATTCTTCTTTTTAATTAACCTTTCTACAGCTTTCACATCTTTGGGATCACATCCCAACTCTATGACTAAGTCCTCTAAGAACTTGATCCTGGTATCCTTGGCCTGTGAGGAGGCCTTTTCTAGTTGAAACTATGTTTATATATTATTCAGCGAATTTTGTAACTGGTGGGCTACAATGGATTTCCTTTTTAGAGTGGAATATACCATCTCTCTTGTCTGTTTATGCAATTCAATCTGGTCAATAGGATGCATATCCTTTGCTAACACTTCAAAATCTATCTTCTGGTAGTCAGCTACTAATCTTGGCTGCTGAGTGGTGGGATTAAGAAAAGTCATTTGTATTTTACCTTCTTTTATATCAAAGGCTAACATCAGCCTTGATTGGTTGGTGGGAGCCATTTTGAGGTACTGTGCATAGCTTTGGGCCTTTAACCTGTCATTCCTGGCCTTTATTTCTTTGTACGTTTCTCTAATATCCTGGTCTTGGTCAGATGGAATCCTTAATGAGGACTCTTCCACACTTTGTTGTTTATCCAACATATCAGCATGTGATGTGGAAGGTTCTTGTGTTCCTCCAGAGGGAGTAGCATGCTTGCTCCCTTCTCTTTCTGTGTTTGTGGCTCCAACTATTTCTTCTGTGAATTCTTGCTCGAAGAAAGGATTTAACCTTTTCCTCTTGACATAAGTCTATGAAATGGCTAAGCCTGAAGGAGTGGCCTCCTCCCTATCTCTTTTTGGGTTCTTCTCCTCATTTAGAGGAGTCCTCACAGTAGGGGGAGTACTCATGATATGTTCTGGTAGTCTTGTTTGAGTTAGTTCTTTTGATAAGTCTGGTTGATCTGACTCTTCTTGAACCTGGGGTCCTTCTTCTTCTTGTTGTTCCCTATGTGCCTATGATTCCCTTTGGGCTTGGGATTCTTCTGGTACCTGTATGAAAGAATCTTCATCAAGTCTCCTCTCTAGATCAATTAATGCTATCTCTGTATACTAGAGTTTTCTCCACCCATTCCAACTGATTTGCATATTTTTCTACCTCAGGGATTCTATGGTGGATATAGGGAGACAACTTGTTTTTCTTTCTTCTATTGCAAATGAAATCAAATGGGTCATATCTCTATATGAAACTTTGTTTCAGTTTGAGCCTTTGAAGGATTTCTTCTACTTCTCTTCTAGCTTCTAGACTATTGCACACAAAGGGGCCTAGTTGATCTTTGATTTTGAGCTGAGCCTTCTTCTTGGCTTTTATAAAATGTACCTCATCTGAATTGATTATCTGCCTGTAGTACTCCAGAGAAAATAACCTCATTGGGAGGTATCTGGGTAACTTTTATGTTGCTAACTCATAGCCATAGATCTTAATTTCAGTGTGATTTTGGTACAAGTACCAATCTCCCACTTTGTGTTGTTTTCAAAGTTGTATGATCCTCCTCATATCTGAATTGACCCTTGGAGGAGATGTTGTCTTATATGGGCCTGATCCAGGTTCAGACGAATTATTTAGCCAAGAAAATCCCACAGCTACCGGCCCTTTCGGCAACAGTCCACGGAGCGCGGACTGAGGTCTCACCCGAGGTAGCAGGGGAGGGTGTCGGAACTAGGTTTCCACCCTTGGGATGTCTAGATGTGGTTTGGAGGGTTCACGTGCTATTCTACAGCCTCGTGATGCTCTACTTCCACGTAGATCTGGATCCAGGTAGTTCGTGATATTAATTACTTATATAAATCAGATCCACTTTTTAGGGTCTTTAAGAGAAAAAATTTAACATTTAACCAATTTGCGCACTTAGAATAAACTTGGATTCACACACATTCATAACATAGACATATGTGCATAGATCAAACAGTTATATTAATCATACAAAAAGTTAGATCCGCGATCATTCAGATTTAACACAGAACTATGGAAGCAACTTATCTTTATTTCTACTTTATCACCAATACATCCAGATCCACCCTGTGCACTCAGCTGCAGGGGTCCGCGCACACAGTTGTGGATGCTTCTAGGCCTCTATGCACACACCTACAGAGCCTCTATGTACTATCCCAAAACCTCGACTCGGGCTTACAGATGCTTTCAGACTCTTCTCCTCAAGAACCCATTATAATTCAGATCCAAGATCATGCCAAAAAGAATTGCCTTTCCCTCATAGAGCTACACTCTATTTATACCTTCCTATGGTTCGTGGACTGACTTACTTCCTATTATTTTATATTATTTCTTTGGTAGACAACCCTTTGACTCGACCTTTTACATTTTGCGCTCTGCATATTTCGGAGGTTTACAATATTTTTATCCTAATTTCTAGGCTATCAGACCCAAAACTATTACATGGGACCTCTGCTACCCAACAGTCCCCCAACACAATCATTGTGACTAGTCCTAAGTCACTCGTTGGTGCGGCGAGACACACTGTTGTGGCTTCACGGTTCACCTCCCTCTAAGTGACGCTCGTCGTCCTATTGCTTCTTCGTTGTCTCCTACAATGCTTTGTACGACTCCTGCTTCGTTGTTTCTACCAATTATTGCGACCGATAATGCTCATTCTGCTCTTCTCATTTAACACAGAACACCCCCTCATAGGATTTTAGCTTCAGCGGGGGAGCCGGATACGAGACCACCTTGTACCACCGCAACCACTTCCAACCTTCGTATCTTCTCTTCGCATTGTCCACTGTAGCTTCTGTTGCAATTTTGCAAGACCTTTGCTACTGTCTGCAAGATCCCAATCCTCAAGATCCTTCAAAGACGACTTATTAACTTCCTTTCTACCCGTGGTCTCCGTCTTTCCATCCTTTCTCTATTTTGTTGTAGTTTGTCGGCTTGCCCTCAGGTGGGGCGACAACATCCAGACCAATTCTGCTTCATGTCTCCCCTTTTTCGGTACATCCCTACTATTGGTGCTACAATCCTGGACGCCTACAACTGTCAACACCATGCTCCTTAGAGAGTCCTGCTTCTCCATCATCCATATCACCACCCTCGGGCTTACTCCTTATGCAGAGATAATGAAAAGCTCCATATTGATAACTACCATATGTTTTCTAGAAGTGTAGGTCGCTTGGTGGATGCCCCTCGGTGATTTATAAGCAATTCAAATTTCAAATTCACTGCTTCCCACCTGTTCTAGCGTCCTCGTGTAAAATTTGTGGTAGCTCGTTCCATATCTGGCTGATACTCCTTCTCTTAATTTCTCACTACCTGCTCCCTTTTTCCATAATGCGAACATCTTGTCATGAATAGTGATAGGAATGGTCACCTCTCCTCTTAGCAACGCATCGGCACACTTCTTACCGCGCAACTGCGATCTTGGTGATGGGCCAAATCGATGCATATCCTGGCAATTGCGCTTCTTCCCCCCAGACTGATTTACCTTCCCATGCTCTCTTTCAACTGGCTGGAGCGGTGAGACTATCCCTCGAACGATTAGTTAGGTAGCCGGCCCACTCGTGTAGAGCTTTAGGTGACTGCTATTCACTCGGCTCGGGAAGGGGTCTCCATTGAGTTTGGCAAGCTAAACTGTACCCCCATCGGTAACTTCTTTGATGACATAGGGGCCCAACCAATGCATTCGGAGTTTGCCAGGGAATTTCTCAAACTTACTGTCGTATAGCAATACTAGATTATTCTCCTTGAAGGTGCACACCTTGATATGGTGATCATGCCATGCTTTCTCATGTTGTTTCTGTACTTGTTGATGGAATCAGCCAAAAACCATTCCTCCTCTTGTTCCTCTAGCTGCGTGAGCCTTTCCTCCAAAGCCCCGTAGTCTGCCATACCTGTGATTGCCGTGATCTGCAGACTAGGCACAATATATTCCATAGGCATAATGGCCTCCTTGCCATAGACTAACCGAAAAGGTGTCTGGCCCATCAACTTCTTGCACGTGGTTCGGTATGCCCATAGCACAGTAGGGATGTGCAAGTCCCAGTCATTTTGTTGCACATTATAGACCTTGGTTAACGCGGTCTCCAAGATTTTGTTGAATGCCTCAACGGTCCCATTTTCTTGCAGGTGGTATGGCGTACTCTGTTGGTGATATATCTAGAATTCCTTAGTGAGTGCATTGATTGTTTCATTAAGGAAATGCGTTCCCTGATCGCTCATGAGAATTTTGGGACATCCAAACCTTGTTAATATTTTCTTGAACAAAAACTTTGCAGCTGTCACAGCCATGTAGTCCTTAACTGGCTGTGCCTCTGCCCATCAGGTCAAATATTTTGTCGCGGTGATTATATAGCACGTGCTCGTCTTCCCTCGTGGCTCGATAGGTCCTACGAAGTCGATTGCCCACTTCTTGAATGGATGTGGCATCATATGTGACTGGAGTGGCATTTCATCTCTCCACGATGGTTTCCCCGTCCCTTGACATATGTCGCAGGCTCGACAATATCCTTTTGAATCCTGATGTAAAGTGGGCCACCATAATCCTACGCGAAGAATCTTCTGGGCTATGGCGCAACCCACATAATGTCTGCGAGAAACCCTCCCCCCCCATGTGCTTCGGCCAAGATCTGTCCTCGCTCGAACTCCGAGACATACCTACGCAATATTTCATCGTTGCCCATTTTGTAGAAGTGTCCTGCAATCACGGTGAAGTCTGCTATGCGTATCACCAATTCCTTCTTCTACTGAAAAAAATATCCCTATGGCATGGTTCCTGTAGTTAAGAAATGGATTATATCCTCAAAATGGCCATCCGCTACGTGTACCACATATAGTTGTGCATCCAGGAGTCCGTCCTCTAGATTTGTGGGCTCTTCACTGATCTCAATTTAAGACAGGTGATCTGGGCCTACGTTTAGACATCCCAGCCTTACGACGACCTCAAAGTCATATTCCTGGAATAACAGCAACCATCTACAAATGTGCCCCCTCAACACAGGCTTATTCACTGGGTATTTTAACGCAAAGTGATTAGTATACATCTTAAAGTGGCCTCCTAGCAGATAGTGGTGGAATTTTTGAAGCATGTATACCATCGCTAATCCCTCTTGCTCGGTAGTGGAGTAATTATTCTTAGCTTTTGACAACTGGCAACTTGCGAACACAATCGGATGGTTAATTCCCTCCATTCCTGGTTGAGTAAGTACCGCCCCCAACGCAATACATGACGCGTCGACATGCACATGAAATTCAACGTCCCATTTCAGAAAGACCAATATAGGGGCTAATGCCATCTTTTCCTTGAGCATCTCTAGACTTTTGTTGCATTCCTCATTCCATCAATAAGTAGCATCCTTCTTCAGCAATTGTTCCATCAGAGCCATGATCTGGGGGTAGCTTTTGATGAACTTCCGATAGTAGCCCGTGTGTCCCAGTGTGGCGCGTAGTTGTTTGACACTTCACGGTGCTTGCAGATTGAGTATGACAGTGATCTTTGCCTAGTCCAGCATCAGGCCTTGCTTACAGACCACATGGCCCAACAGGTTCCCAAATGGGACAAGGAAAGTACACTTCTTTAGGTTTAGTGCAATCTTGTGTCGGCGGCAAGTATCCAACATTAACCGTAAGCTCACTATGTGTTTCTTAACCAGTCCGAACACGGTCCAGTCATCGAGATAGAACTCTAAGAACTTGTGTATAAATTCCTTTAATGTTGCTACCACTATTGGTGAAAATGTCGTCGTTGCGTTCTTCAGTCCAAAGGGAATCACTGTGTACTAAAAGCAACCCCATTCGGTGGCAAACGTTGTTTTACTCCTGTCCTCTAGCATGATCTTGATCTAGTGGTATTCTAAGAACCCATCCGTGAAGGAATAGGCTTCTTGCCCCCCCACATTTTCCAATACTTCATTTGTAAACGGTGTTGGAAACGAATCATTAACACAGGCATCATTAAGCTTCCTAAGATCCATGTAGATGTGAATCTCACCCTTCTATTTCTTCTCCTGCACAACCATCGGACTTACCTAGTTAGACTCTTCGATTGGTTCAATGATGCCTGCTGCCAGCATCTTGCCCAGTTCTTTGCGGACCTTTGCTTTATATTTGGGATTCAATCAGTAGGGTCACTGCTTAACTGGTTTCGCATCTAGCTTCAACATTATCTTCATCATTCCCAGGTCTCCTAGGATCCCTTTTCACTCCATGATTTTTGTTGGGAATAAATCTCGATATTCCTGAAGCAATTCGATGACCTTCTCTACTATGGCGTCGTCCCAATAGTCCCCAAGAGTTGCATACTTCAGCTCCTCTTCTGTTCCGATATTGACTTGTCTCGTTTTTAATGGTGCTGTGATATCTGGATCTTCGATTTCAGGTCCACGCACCTCATGGCTCCCCTCTGATTCCAGAATATTGATGTTTCATGGATCATCCTCATCATCTTCTACCTGGACATTATAGCATTCGAGGGCCTGGCTCAGCTGCTGCGACCAGTCGGGCTGCACAGTTTCTTCTGGTTCTAGTGGCGTCTTGAAAATGGTGGCCTTTACCAGCTGTAATGCTTCATCTACTGGATCCATCCATTGATCTTCAAAGAGGAATGTCAACAAAAACCCTTCACGCAAGATATCCCACTCGCCTATGTCGTGCCGGAGCTCCGCTTCAGTATACCGGTTTTTGGGAATGACGTCCAGGGTGTGATAAAATAAGTGCACCCATTCTGGCTGAGGTTCCTCTCTGTAGGCTTAGATCCATCTGGTAAGGTGCATGCACGAGTCATCATGTCCATCATATTTCTCCATTATGCGTAGTTCTGGCTTCCCAAATCTGATCTTCATCATGTGTCTGTAGCCGCGCCAATCTTCAAAAGTCCCTTCATGTGTGCCCCACCATCGCGCAGGCATCGTGTGCAACGCCCATCTCAATGAATCAAACTGTTGGTGCTCTAGTACTACGATTTCGAATTTGGTTAGGAATTCATCTATTATTGTCATCCCATCATATGTCGACAATTCGCGATCCTATGCCCTTACACAATACAAATATTTAGTCACTATGTTACAGTGTAGCGTGGTTACTCCATTCAACCTGTTACGCCACCGCTTGTCTTCTTCATCTGAATTGGTAGTGCAAGACTCTACATAGCCCCGTGATATCCTTCTATCCTCCATTGTCTTGAACCATTCTTGATGTTGTGCAGCCATTTTGTAGATACTATTTAAGTCGTCATCGCTCTCTTTGTTGCGCACATGTTTAATATAGAGTGGTCCTTCAGCCGGATCTAGTGGAATGACTATGCGAAGCGAATTTGTTTCAAAAATCATTGTCTGCTTCTTTAAATTAATAACCCCATTCATGTTGGTGGCCCAGTCTATTCCTAACAACGCAGGATAATGTGTACTTTCATCCATGATTTCAATCACTTCAATGTCTGTCCAAGTACTTGCGCTGTCAATATCTACCGTAATTCCTTGTAACCTTCCCATGGGCGAGACCTTCTACTGGTTTTCCATCCACAATTGGATAGGGGACCATTGTAGTGTAGGCTTACCCATGCGCTCCCACGTCTTCTTAGGCAGTACGTTGGCATATGAGCCCAGATCCAGAATGACCTGATCCATCTCATAATCATCGATCTGCACTATTAGTCACATTTTCCTCCTGGTCCGTGACGCATGTCTTCCCAACTTTCAAACTATGTGAGGTTCACTCCATCCTACACATCTATTTATTAATTCCTATAAGCCTCTAATTGCTCTATTGTCACAAAGTAATTTTATACATGTCTCTAAAAAGGTAGTTATCATCGAGGGATCCTTGTCTGGCTCAGGCTGATCCCTACTACCTAGGGTAGAGACCTCTGTGAAACTCTCCCGAGCTTCCAGATATGTCTCCTTACTGACCCCTATGTCTTCCTTACTTAAGTTCCTTCCATCCGCTCCTATGGTTGTGCCACTTCTTAGTACCATGTTGACTTTGGGATCTTCCTCGCGGGGTTCAGACCTCATCATCTGCACATTATGGGTCATTGTTGGTTGTGCTACCCTTTTTTTATGAATATGTGCTATCAGTGTAGGACAATCTATCAGCTCATGATCAAATTACTCACAATAACTACATGAAATTCTAGTGGGTTGGTACAATCCCCAGCATAATGTCCTGGACCTCCACAGTTATAGTAGATTAGCTTCCCGCAACCCCTTCCTGGCCCCATTCTTCCCCATCCTCACCCACCACGCGCGATCGCCATGGCTGGATCCTGACCTCGTGCCTCAGTCTGCATTCTGTAAGCAGATGATTGGTCCATTAATAGTTAGTAGCTACGACAGTCTCTTTCCTCGTGGCCCACTGATCTGTAAAAGTTGTAAAATAGCTGCTAGGGGGTCTGGTTGTATTTTGGCAATAGATGACAGTTATTAGTGTTGTGCTTTCCTCCCACTTGACAGATTGCACACCAGAGTGGGGTTGTTGTGCTCGGCCCTGCCTGTGCCTCTGGTCGCAATGGTGTTGGTCCCCTCCTTGCCACATCATTCATTGAGACTGGGCAGTGATCTTTATCATGTCCCTGGCTCCTGCACTTTATACACCATGCTTCCTCCCGAACTTTTGGTCGTGGTGCCTATTCTTGTTTTAACTTCTTCGTTTCCAAACACAAATTTTGGATCTATGCTTGGATTTGATGAACTCCCAACCCTGGGTCTTGTAATGGAGATTCATGCAACCTCATCACTGTCTCTAATGCTTCAGCCTGGGTTGAGATCTTTTTTTGTGACAAGGTCGTCCTCAGATGTGGTGTTAAGGATGCCAGAAACCAAGCGCAGTGCTACGCATCTGTCATTGTCATGTTAGCCTCGTGAATAGTACTTTTCAATCTTTGGTCCAAATCCCACAGGGTTTCACTAGGCATCATCACGATCTCCTTGAACCCTATGATCGACTGTGTTTCTGACTTTGGCCAGCTAAACTCTTTCTTTAATTCGGTCTAGATTTCTGTTGTCCCCACCATTGGGTGATCGCTTGAGTACTTTATGTACCATGTCAGCGCTCAGTCCTGTAGCCCGCTGACTAAGGTAGCCTTTCTGATATTATCACCCACAATTCCTTATGTGTTCCATACTGATGTTAACACGAACCAGAATTGTTCCAGGTCTTCGCCTCCTGCTCCTTTGAATACAAGTAGCTAGATTGCGCTCGTCATTGTTACCGTTGTCAATGTACTCTGAACTACTACTATTCTTGGTCCCTTCGATCCTTCAATTCTTTCTCTATAGAGTCCCTGCATCTCACATCAGACACCCCTTAGGCAAATCCCGGTCCCGACAATGGAACCATTTGTTGGCTTATATGGGCTTGACCCAGGTTCGGAAGAATTATTTAGCCAAGCAAATCTTGTAGCTATCGGCCCTTTCGGCAACAGTTCGTGGAGCGCAGACTGAGGTCTCACGCAAGGTAGCAGGGGAGGGTGTTGGAACCAGGTTTCTACACCCTTCGGATGTCTATATGTGGTCTGGTGGGTTCACGCATTGTTCTGTAGCCTCGCGTTGCTCTACTTCCGCGTAGATCTAGATCCAGGTAGTTCATGATATTAATTATTTGTATAAATTAGATCCACATTGCAGGGTCTTTAAGCAAACATTTAACATATTTAACCAGTTCCGCACTTAGAATAAACTTGGATTCACATACATTAATAACATAGACATATGCACATAGATCAAATAGTTATATTAATCATACAAAAATTCAGATCCGCGATCATTTAGATTTAACATAGAATTATAGAAGCAACTTATCTTTATTTCCACTTGATCACCAATATATCTAGATCCACCTTGTGCACTCAGCTGTAAGGGTCCGGGCACATAGCTGCGGACTCTTCCAGGCCTTTGCACACACAGCTGCAGAGCCTCTATCTACTACCCCAAACCCTCGACTCGGACTTATAGATGCTCTCAGACTCTTCTCCTCAAGAACCCATTACAATTAAGATCCAAGATCATACAAAAAAGAACTGCCTTTCCCTCATAGAGTTGCACTCTATTTATACTTTCCTATGGTCTGTGGACTGACTTACTTCCTATTATTCTATATTATTTCTTGGACAGACAACCCTTTGACTTGACCTTTTACATTTCATGCTCCGCATATTTCAGAGGTTTACAATATTTTTATCCTAATTTCTAGGTTATCAGACCCAAAACTCTTATGCGGGATCTCCGCTACCCAACAGGAGGACTTCCTAGCAGCATGGCCACTACAGGATGAACAAAAAGGTCTATGAAGTCTGTGTATGGATGTGGTGATTTATATTTGTGGAACATAGGAGTCTAGAAGACTACTAACCTAGGGTTTCCTTTGGTATCAAGTTTTTCAAGGGTAAATGGGAATTTATCAGCTTGATAATACAAGAAAAGGTGGTACAGGACAGAGGAATACTTGAATACTCTTTCATTGTTCATTTTCAAGAATTGATCATGCATTTTATCTGCTATGAATTTGGCATAATCATATATGATGGCAGGGGGCTGTCCTGTGGTAAAAATGGACATGAAGGCTAGAGTGATTTCATCAACATACTCACTTGTAGTACAGCCTAAGACACTAGATATCATTGACACAATGTCCTGGCCAAGTTTAGAAATACGGTAACTACATATGGAGGGGGTTCTATTGGGACATGCTTTCCTTCCCTAATGAAGGTCTGAAGCATTTCAACAAGTCTGGCAAGGGTAATCTTGGGGAATTTATCTAGTAGATCTCCAATGGAAATGGGGGTCAGATTTTGTCCTGGTTGTAACTGCAGCATTTCATTGATGGATTGAGAAGTGATGGTGAAAAGTAAATTATGGTCAAGGGACATCACTGCTCTTTGGCTAGGACTGTAGTTTGTATGGCAATAGTGAATAATTTCAGGAAAGATATGTACTGAAGGGAATTGGTACTTGGGTAGATTAGACTCCCAAAGACCTATTTTGTTTGCAATGGTTTAAGTATTGGTCTCTGTACTTATAGCATAATTTTACTAGGGATTCATGGACAAAGGTGTCCTTGATTTGGAAGTCTTTGTCCGCCAAAGGAAGATGGTCTAAATCTAGATGGGGAGTGGTAATTGGTCGAACATCCATTGCAACTGGAGTGGCCATTCTTAGTTCTTGTGTATTTAAGAATGGGGAAAAGCGTTTTCAATCAAATTGAGGCAATTTGGTTTAATTACAGAGTAGTTGTGGGTTTGCAGGGGTTCTTTTACTTAATTACTTAATAACTTCAAGCAATTGAGTAAAAATGTTAGGAATGAGACAGGGTTTCTTGATGTATTTGGATAAATATTTAGAATTTAGGCTCTGATGGGTCGGTGGGCGACTGTGCATGATTGCAGGTTGTTTATTTGAGCTGGAGGGTCGACTGGAAGTTCAATGGCGACTGCAGGTCGACGGTTGGATGTGGGTTGGTAGTTGGACATCGTTTGTCGCTTGCATGGAGGTCTGAGCGTCTTTTTCATGATAAAACCAAAAAATAATGATTTTTTTAGTTTTATTTACAAAGTCAACTATTTGACTGGAACATGGGGAAAAAGGGTACGTTTGGCTTTTACTGGGAGATGGGATGTTTTGTCATTTAGCAGGAGGCGGTAAGTGGGTTTGATCGCACTGATTTTGGAGCTAGAGTGGTTTCAGGGGAAGGTCGCCTGATGCCACTCATCGAGTGCCACATATCATCGGGGCCCAAAAGAAAACTGCCCATATCGGGCGAGTAAAGGTCGGGCTTCGGAGGCCGCCCAATATGATCATCCACTGTTGAATTGATGGTAAGCTGATCGCACGGTGGTCAGGGTGGGGAGTTGTATGAAGGGAAATGGAGGGGCCCGTGAAGGTTTAAGTGCGGTGGATTTTATTAAACAATGGATTAAAGTGGGTTTTAGGGTGTCGGGGGTGTTTTTATTGGCGGAGGTCGATTTTTAATTAACTGTAGATCGGTTAATTAATTCGTTTAATGGGTTTGGATCTATGATAAAATTTATATTTCAAACTTCTTTGGGGCGAGGTATTAATATAAGGGTTATATTATATAACTATGCGGGAAGGGTTTATTGCTTTAGGGATTTAATATATAAAGAGTTAAAAGTTAATATGAAAATGAGGAAAATCGCTAAAGTGTAATGTATTTCATTCCTTTGTTTTGTCACAAACACATTATACTTAGGCTAAAAGAGTTTTTTGGGTTTTTTGAGTAAAGGGGTCTTTCGTGGGGGGATGATCACTTTTCCTAAGATAATAAGGTTTTATCTTTAGAAAGAGGGGTTAATTAGGGGAAAGTGACTTTTCCTTAAGAAAATGATGTTTTTTCTTAGGAAAAGGGATTTGTTTAGGACTATGAGTGAATTGAAGGGGGTGAATGTTGATGAGGGGACTTTTAGTACTTAAGACCTCTAAGTCATTGGGTCGATGGTCTGGTCCCTCCAGGAGTTAGAGAAATGCTCTGAGCCCCTTTGACTTAAGATTTCGGGTACTCAAGAATTTTTATTGGAAATTAGTTAAATGAAAGGTGTAATGAGTGAGGGAAGTTAATCAATTTGACTTTGTGAACTTGATACATGCCCAATTTTCATCCATACTTAGAACTTTGAAGATGAAGGTGATCATTATGCTTTTATCTAACAATCATCACAATTCTGCAACCTTTCTTCTACTTACCCACCTAGTCATCCTACCATTTTTACTTCTCTTTATTAGGGTGCACTTAAGCTGGCAAACCCTTATTAAAACATTTTATTTCCTTTTACAATAGTAATCTAACTAAGTCTAACCTTATTACATCTGAGGGCTTAGATTAAATAGTTGAGCTCCTTTTATTCACTCTACCTAATCTAATTATCTGCCAAGATTACACTATTTGGTCATATTTTATTCTCTATCTATAAGCATAAAATTGAAAGCATGAAATAGTCAAATTTAAACATTTTGACTATCATGGATTGTGGCAAAGGTAACAAGCTGCACACAATCATTTATTCAACATCAAAATTAAGTAGGAGTGGCATTTTGACTTGCACACTTTCATGGTCTTTTCTTTTCTTGGGGTTCATTTTTTCATCTTTTTTGACATTTTTTATTCTTTTTGTCCTTTGATTTTTCTTTTAGAACATACCCTCTTTACATCTTTTAATTTTTTGAATATGGAAAACATTTGCAAAAAAACAAAGGTATGTACATATTATAGGTTTAATCTCAGCCATTCAAAAATTATGACTCCTATTGGTATAGGAACCTAACAGAGCGAAAACTTGATCTCTTGGATAGATTCAGACATGAAAAATCATTTCAATAATTTGATAATCATATTCCACATCTTGAAGGGGGGATTCCTATACTGGATCAATATGTGGAATCTTTTTCTGAAGCACTCTCTCCCCCACATGAAACTCCAACAACTGATGATACTTTGAGTGATGTGATTGACAAAATTGGGAGACTCAATCTTGATTCAGTCCCAACTCAATCAACTGAGAAGCCTAGACCATCTCATAAAGATCCCCCAAAGTGGCTGACAAAGATACTTGAAAGTGTTCATCCCAATGAGGTTGGAAAGAAAGGAACACGAAATTCAACCAGGCAAAATGGAGGTGATGTAGATGATTCTAATTCACCTATTCATATGGATGTTTCTTATGATTGTGAAATGAATTTGTCTACAGATTTTGAACCAAATTCCTTGAAAGAAGCCACTCCTCATGATGATTGGAAAGAAGAGATGAAAAGGAGTATGATGCCTTGATAAAGAATGGAACTTGGAAGCTGGTTGATCGTCCATTGGGAACCAAGCCAATTTTCTACAAGTGGGTCTACAAGAAAAAGTATAAAGCTGAAGGCTCACTTGACAAGCACAAATCCAAGCTTGTGGTGAAAGGTTTTGCATAGAAGGAAGGGGTCGATTATGAGGAGACTTTTGGCCCCACAAAAAAATGGGCTACCATCTGGACATTCTTTTCCTTAGCAGCTCAGAATGGTTGGAAAGTCCATCAAATGGATGTAAAAACTGCTTTCTTGAATGGAGATTTAAAAGATAATGTTTTTATGTCCCAACTTGAAGGATTTTCTATGAAAGGACATGGACATAAAGTATCTAAACTTGTGAAATCCTTGTATGGCCTGAAGCAATCACCGTGAGCCTTGTATGAAAAGTTAACTGAGCATCTTCCGAAACTCAACTTCAAAAATTATGATCTTGATGATGCAACTTTGTTTTTCAAGAAAGTTGGAAAAACAGTTGTATATCTTATGGTATGTGTAGATTATCTTTTGATGATAGGGAACAATGAGAGCTACATTGCATCCATAAAGAAGGAATTGAGGAAAGGTTTTGAAATGAATGACTTGGGCTATGTTCACTACTATCTTGGTATTGAAGTAACTCAACATCCGAAGTCTATATTCCTTTCTCAAAAGAAGTACATTGGAGATCTGTTGAATAGGTTTGGCATGGCTAAGTGCAATCCTCTAACTAATCCAATGGAACAAACCTTAAAGCTCACATCCGTTGAAGGAAAAGAATTTGAGGATGCAACAAAGTATAAACAACTTGTAGGATGTCTCAACTACTTGACTACTACCAGACCAGACACTTCGTTTGCTATTGGAATCCTCTCCAGGTTTATGCAAAATCCTTGTGAGGGACATTGGTCTGCTGCAAAAAAAGTTCTAAAGTACTTGAAGGGAACTTAAGATTTTGGACTCAAGTATACACAAGTGGGCAACTTCAGCTTGATTAGATACTTTGATTCAGACTTCGATGGAGAGAAAGAAACAGGGTATCTATTTCTGGTTATGCTATGAGTCTTGGATTAGGAGTTGTCTCTTGGATATCATGCAAACAACCAGTTCCAGCAGATTCCATAACAGAGGTAGAATATGTGGTAGTAGCTAAGGCAATAAAAGAAATTGTGCGGCTCAAGAAAATTATGGAATATTTGTAGTTAAAACAAATACAATCAACTCCACTCATGATTAACAACACCTCTTCAATAAAGTTGGCCAAGAACCCAAAGTTCCATGATCAAATGAAGCACATCAATACAAAATACCATATGATTCGACATCATGTTGAGGCCAAGACAATCCATCTACGCCATTGTTCCATTAATGAGCATGTTGCAGACATCTTTACTAAAGCGCTTGGAAGAGAAAAACTTGCAAGATTCAAAACGATGCTTGGATTCACCGACATCCCTTCAGATTAAGGGGGGGAATGTTGACACCTAATCATGGGGATTAGGTGTAATGCCCCACTTAAATTTTATCCTACAAATTTTGTCAATGCTTACATTATCTTAAAGTATTGAGAAATATTGTTCTAAATATAATATTCATGTTTTTCATTATTCAAATTCCCCACTTACCTTCTCAAATTGAATATTAGGTAGGATATGGTTTCCTTCCATTATTTCAAATAATATATGTATTCATATCACATTCCCCAATGTACCCTCACATTTACTAGGGAGAAGACATGGTCCTCTCCATGTAATTACATCTCACATTCCCCAATGTACCCTCATATTTACTAGGGGGAAGACATGGTCCTCTCCATGTAATTACATCTCACATTCCCCAGTGTACCCTCACATTTACTTGGGGAGAAGACATGGTCCTCTCCAACTCATTATCAATATATATATTCATTTCACATTCCTCGATGTACCCTCACATTTACTTAGGAGAAGACATAGTCCTTTCCATTTAATTATCAATATATGTATTCATCTAACACTCCCAAATGTACTTTTCAAAATTACCTAGGAGAAGACATGGTCCTTTCCCATTAAATTCCCAATTTTATATTTATGTCACATTTCCAAATGTACTCCTAGCTTTACTTAGGAGAAGAGAAGTCAACTGTAACGATGGATGAGAAGTTAATGACATTAATGAGAGGTGGTTGAGATGGAGAAGGGAAGGAGGGTATAAAAGGAAAGGGGGAAGGGAGAAAGGGGGATGTTGGGTCTTGCTTATGATTGTGGGGTTGGTCATGATTGTTTGGACTTGTAGTGTTTTTGGAGACCTTAGGAACCTGTGGAGGTTCCTTGGGTTGTTGAGAGGAGGGAAGTATTGTTATCTTGGTCTGGATCATTCATCCTAGACACAAACACACTACATCTGGTTGGACTTGGGCTCAGAGGACTAGGGAACCTATGGAGGTTTCCTAGGCTAGGGATTACTTCCTAGTTGGCTGGAAGGTAAATATAGTTGGGTCCATCAAGATGAGTGTTCAGTAGGAAAAAGGTATCTCTATCAGCCACTGGTACAGGTATTCCCCATATACTACTCTTGTAAATTTTATCAGGATGAAATATTCACCTTAATTTATGCTGATTAGAAGGAAATGATAGAATTGTATTTGTTTAAAATCCGTGTAGGTAAGTAAGTTATCACCTCTGATTGCATTTAATTTAAGAAGAAAGTAGATCTGCTAGCAGACCCTAGGGTAGCTCTCTTACACATGGTATCAAGGCCAGGTTTCAATCTGGGGACCTGTGGGTTATGGGCCCACCATGCTTTTGTTGCGCAACTTTGAGACTCCCAATTTACATCTAGGTTTTGAACAAGTTTGCAGTCAACTCTAGGAACTCAGTTAAACCTGAGCACTGCATATCATCTAGAAACAGATGGTTAGACTGAAAGAGTAAATCAGGTTCTGGAGGACATGCTTAGGATGTACGTCATGGATAATCAGACTCAATGGGAAAGGTACTTATTATTGGTAGAGTTTGCCTATAATAACAATTATCACAATTCGATCGGGATACCTCCTTATCAAGCTCTATATGGAAGGCCTTGCAAGACGCCGTTGAGTTGGGAAAAGTTGGAGGACCAAGTGATAGTTGGCCCGGAATTAGTTTAAGAAATGAAGGAACAGGTAATGCAAGTTCGACAAAGGTTAAAGGAAGCACAGGATATACAGAAGAGTTATGCTAATTCACATAGGATTGATCACAATTATGAAGTAGGGGACCAAGTTTTTATTTGTATCTGGCCCAAAAAAAACACCATCTGGTTTAGGAAGGGGATGAAATTGTCACCTCGGTTCGTAGGACCTTTTAGGATCAAAGAGAAGATTAGACAAGTTGCCTATCGTCTTGCACTGCCACCCCATTTGCATAAAACTCATGATGTTTTTCATGTATCTGTTTTATGACATTATGTTTCTGATGAATCTCACAAACTGGATTGGCAAGACTTGCAGGTCTCGGACATGGGAACCGTAATGGTAGAACCGTTACACATATTGGAATGTAGGGTTCGGCAGCTCAGACGTCGCATGGTGGACCAAGTTAAGGTCCAGTGGGACAAGTATAGCCCAGGATCTGCTACCTGGGAGAATGCAGAGACTACGCATCATGACTACCCCTCACTTTTTGAGCATCTATGATGCTTATTTTGATTTAGATAGCTACCTATGTTAAGGTTCTATTTTGCAGTTCCATGTTATTTATTTATGAACATTATGTAATATTGATGCATTTGGTTTGACACATAAAACTACTTATATGAATCAGTTGACAGATTTGATAGTGATGATAGAAATGGTTGATGTATGGACTACATGTATGACTCACTTAGTGATGGATTATCTAGTGTGTAACTTATCAGAATTATTTTGGTTCATATATAGCTCAAGTGGATATGATTTATTTAAATGAATGACTTAGTGAGAATTCCTAGATTAACACATGGATACTAGACTTAATAATGTGATGATTATATGTCTTGTTGTTATATAAATGCATGAATGAGAGCTAACCTGTAGGGGGAAAAAAACTATATGATAGCCAAGAGGGAAGGACGAGACATCTCATGAGGAAGGTATAATGTACATTATTTTACTACATTTGGTATCTACTTAATATGCACTCTTATGACATGAGTAAAGTGCAAATGACAGG
Source organism: Pinus taeda (assembly GCA_000404065.3). NCBI lineage: Eukaryota > Viridiplantae > Streptophyta > Pinopsida > Pinales > Pinaceae > Pinus > Pinus taeda. The sequence continues at coordinate 156,793 of APFE030924724.1, forward strand.
TGGCAAGATGACTTGACTGGATTATTCGATGACAAGTCCAACCAGCTCTGTAGTGTGGTCCGTATTAGGGTATTGACCCTAGTTCTACAGGAGGGGTAGAGGCATTTCCCACCGTGTATCCTCTGAAACCTAGAATCGTGGGAGGGCAGTGGTGGACACGCTCCCCTAGACGTGTGATGATGATTGCCAGTTGCCTGCTGGGGAAGTCAAGTCGATGTATTCGATGCTTCCACCATGTCGGTTTTATCATTGGTTAGTATGGTCATTGCCACTGATAAAGCAGCAGAGGATAGGGTGGGAACGGAAGTAGGCCAGGATGGATAGGAGGATATAGATCCGTTGGAGACTCTTTATTGGAAGTAATGTCATTGTCTGACTTATCAGATTTTATTGCTATAACTCTCTCTGGTTTGCTATGCTTTCAAACTCCTTGCATCTTTTCATTCTAACTTCGGGATGAAGTTTTCTGAAGGAGGGGTGTATGTAATGCCCCACTTAAACCTTATCCTACAAATTTTGTTAATTCTTACATTATTTGAAAGTATTGAGAAATATTGGTCTAATATAAAATTCATGTTTTCCATTATTCAAATTCCCCACTTGCCTTTTCAAATTGAATATTAGGTATGATATGGTCTCCTTCCATTATTTCAAATAATATATGTATTTATCTCACATTCCCCAATGTATCCTCACATTTACTAGGGAGAAGACATGGTCTTCTCTATGTAATTACATCTCAATTCCCCAATGTACCCTCACATTTACTTAGGAGAAGACATGGTCCTCTCCAACTCATTATCAATATATATATTCATTTCACATTCCCTAATGTACCATCACATTTACTTGGGAGAAGACATAGTCCTCTCCATTTAATTATCAATATATATATTCATCTCACATTCCCAAATGTACTTTTCAGATTTATTTGGGAGAAGACATGGTTCTTTCCCATTAAATTTCCAATTTTATATTCATGTCACATTTCCAAATGTACTCCCAGCTTTACTTGGGAGAAGAGAAGTCAACTGTAAGGATGGATAAGAAGTTAATGACATTAATGAGAGGTGGTTGAGATGGAGAAGGGAAGGAAGGTATAAAAGGAAAGGGGGAAGGGAGAAAGGGGGATGTTGGGTCTTGCTTATGATTGTGGGGTTGGTTGTGATTGTTTGGAATTGTTGTGTTTTTGGAGACCTTAGGAACTTGTGGAGGTTCCTTGGGTTGTTGAGAGGAGGGAAGTATTGTTATCTTGGTCTGGATCATTCATCATGTAGACACACACACTACATCTAATTGGATTTGGGCTCCGAGGGCTAGGGAACCTGTGGAGGTTTCCTAGGCTAGGGATTATTTCCTAGTTGGCTGGGAGGTAAATCTAATTAGGTCCATCAAGAGGAGCATTCAACAGAACAAAGGTATCTCCATCAGCCACCAGTACAGGTATTCCCCATAGACTACTCTTGTAAATCTTATCAGAATGAAATATTCACTGTAATTTATGTTGATTAGAATGAAATGATAGAATTGTATTTGTTTAAAAGCTGTGTAAGTAAGTAAGTTATCGCCTCTGATCGCATTTACTTTAAGAAGAAGGTATATCTACCAGCAGACCCTAGGGTAGGTCTCTTACATTAGGTGAACACTTGTAAATAATGTTAATAGTAAATAATGGAAAGAGAAAAGTCATCGGGAGATGAAACCTAAGAGTCCCTCCCTCATGTATATAATCATGAGTAATCTTAATGACGAAGCACAATTGATTTGAGGAGTTACCTCCTGGCCTAATGGAAATCTAGCACAAACACAAGCATATTTCCAAGACCAATATTTCATGGAATATATATATATATAGCATGTTAAATTTACTTCTATCACAAGCCATAGCACATTTCTAATAACAAAATTGGAAGGTGAAAGAAATGTAATACATGCTATATTCACTTCTAGCATAAACACAAGTCTATTGTTAATAACAACATTATATGCCAATGAAATCTAATATATGTTAGATTTCCTTCTAGAAAAAACAAAAGCACATTGCTAATAAAAACATTGAAAGGTGAAGGATATATAATACATGTTATATTTCCTTTTAGTACAAACAACCAAATTTTCAATAACATTTCATTGTGAATGAATTCTAGTTCATGAATTAGATTTCCTTCAAGCACAAACATAAACACATTGTCAATAAAAACATTGGACGCTGATTTATCTAGACATTGTCAATAAAAATATTATATAATTGATTCATCTAGTTCAATAAATTTACAATTAATTAATTCATTCATCATCATTTTAAACCCAATAATATAGTGAAACATCCATAATTCCTTAATGTAATATTGCTAAAATAGTTGATTTACTTGTAAGCAATGCCCACAAGTAATAAATATTATATATTATGCCTTAATAGTTAACGAAATGAGACATTTAAAAATATGTATCTAAGATTTCCTAAATTGATCATAAATAAAAGTGAATTTTTGGCGGCTCCCTTGAAGTTAACCTCTAATTTGGTCTCATTAGAAATCATTATCATATAAGAATGAATCAAATTAAAAATCCCTTATTCAATTAAAGAAACAAATTCTCTTATTCTTCACAAAGGCAATTCTCAAAAAAAAAGTAAAGATTGATTCACACATTTATTGAAGCCTTTAATGATCCCCTATTACTCATTTTTTATAACCAACGTTCACCGAAATTCCCAAACAAGTGATGCCAAATTATAAAGCTAGGTGGTTATAAAGTTTTTTAACAAGGCTCAAGTCTTCAGGTCATGTCAGCACCAAGCCTAGCGCCCATGAGCTAAGACAACCAGCTACAACATCTCTTAAAAAATTTGGTTTTTTAACGAGGCTCAAGTCTTCGGGTCAAGTCAGCACCAAGCCCAGCACCCAGGAGTTAAGACAACCAGTTATCAAACAACAAGTCACAAGAAAACACCAAAACCAACACCAAGACATGAGGTAAGAGACCAAGCACCAAGACGAGGGCATGTGAACAACGCACTTGTTACAATGTGAAAGTGTGGTGCATATAAATACCATAGGGATTATTTCATTCCAGCGATGTGACATTAATCCAATGCAATATAAAAAGATAACACGCAGGATGGTTTTGAAGCCTTAACAAGCCAAATTTTGGAGCTTCATTTGTTTCACATGATGTAAAACCCATTGGCATTTTAAGCACTGTCAGAGGAATTTTCTATGCGTTTATGGAATCAGTAGGGACAGAGGATTGTCTTTTTAGGTTCTTAGATCGATGATATAAATGAAGAACACCCAGATATGCATTGTTGTTGATATGGTATGGAAATGGATAAGTGCTGGGAAAAATGTATTTCCAGCTTGTGGAACAACATAAATGGTTGAAATTTGAATATCATATTTAGTCAAAGATGAACCAAAATTTCAAAGAAAATCCAATATCATTTGAGCATTAATCTTAACAGTTGGAAATAAAACTCCAAAACCAAATCTTTAGGGATTTAATTCGGGCATTCTCATCAACAAATTTGATAGTCAAAAGTTATGTGGTAGCAAGCACTTCTTCCCAATACTCAACATTCAAAAATTCAGTTGGATTGTTATGAATACTTAGAAAATTATTTCCATATTTTAGGGCATGAAATTAACAGATTGAAGATCAAACCAAATCCAAAATACTTATCTCTAGCCTTCAAGCATTCGAAACTCATTTGCAACCAATTCTAGATTTAGTTTTGTTAATCGATTTTCTTTCCAACAAACCAGTCAAGAGATTATTATTATTTTTATTATTTAAACTATCACTTTTGAAGTGATGATCTGGGGATTCTAAACGAGGGGCGATTCTAAACTAGGGGGGATTCTAAACAAAGAACCTGATATATTTGTACGTTTTGGATATTAATAAAAGGGTTTTCAAACAAAATCACTTGAGCTATTATGTCAGAGATTCTTGTGTTTAGTATTGTAATCAGTTTCTTAGTCATTGTTTCCCTTCTCTTTATATCATGGAATGTACATTTTCTTTATTTGAATGAGCAATTTTTTGGTGTGGAACTCATCATAGCATGCTTTATATCTCTCTAGTTCAAATATTCACCTTTTTAGCCTTAGAAGTGTGTGCAGAATTCATCTTATCAGATGCTCTACTTGGATTTGAGCATTTTCTTCTTCATCTTTTCATACTTTGAAAGTCTTTTCATCTTCTCCATATTTTATAGGTGCCTTTATTTTGTTTCTATTTGGAAAGAAACAGTTTGAAAGTCAAGGCTATGTGCTAGTTTGTGCATTTTTTGTGGAAAATGTATTAGGATCCTTGTTGCAGAAAAAAGTGCATTTCAAACAGCACCAAGTACATTTAAAACAAAACTAGTTAGCTTTACAGGCTAATGCAACATTAACATCTATTATATACAAGAAGGGGTAGTTGATTTTGTTGGGCAGTTGGCATTGTCTGGATGGCTTGTGGTTGTGAATGTGTTGGCATTGATGTAACTAGATTAGAATGGTGATTGGGAGTCTAAGAGGAATTCTATGGAATTTGCTGGCTTTTGGTAGAGAACCATCACAGTAGTAGGATTATTGAAATGACATAAAATGATGATACTATGGTTATTGGTATTTTTTGCATAAGAGGAATCCTATGGTAGCTGCAGGCTTCCAGTAGAGAATCATCAGAGTAGCAAGCTTATTTGAAAAGCCATAAAATGATGACTATGGTGATTGGGAGTCCGGGAGGAGTCCAAAAGTTCTCTGTAGAGAATCATCATAGTAGTAGGCTTAATAGAGAATCCATAAAATGATGACTATGGTGGTTGGGAGTTCAGGGTTCCAAGCACAAGAAGGAGAGTCAAGGAGCAAAAAATGGTAGACATTTTTCAGCCATTTTATAAGTAGTAAATGGGATCAAAGCCTACGTTGGACCCTATCCATTGGAAAGTGCTCGAAATAGATTTCCAACCTGTGTGTGTAAGTATGAAAATGGACTGCCAAAGTGAGCGCCTTGAAGTCCTAATAAGGCCAAAATATTAGAGGTCAATGGAGTGGAAGGATGAATATTGGAGATCAAAATATCGGAACCTTGGATCAGATCATAGCATCATAGTAGGCTATATCACAGGTCAGAGAATATCAGAACCTCAGAGAAGGGCATATTTGGATATCAGAAGCTAGAGGCTATTGGAACATTGAAACATCGGAGGTTGGACCATATCAGAATATTGGAACCTCGTAGGTCCTTATGGTTGCAACTCATTGAAAGGGTTGAGATTTGCGAAGGTGTAAAAATACAAAGGTTTTCGTTGCAAAACTAAGGCTTGACAGGATCCCTTCTCTCTCCTCAAACATGACATGTGGAATCTTGTGATTGTCCTTAAGAGTTGAAGTGGCAACTAACGTCAACATGACGTGGAAATATGATGGACACGTGGCAGCTTGTTTTGGAATTTTCAGTGACCCAATGGGGAAATTAGGGTGACATGTTTTACCATTCATGTGGCATCACATGGAGGGATAATGAAAGCATGAAGTCATCCTAGAGGTTGGCATATTGGAGGTTGAGGACCTCGTAAATCCTGTGCAAATGGTATTTGAAAATGTTATGATAAAAGGGGGCTCTGATATTATCTGGCACATAATTGTGTGGAGATAAAAGGAACCAAGGGCTAAGTAGAGGAAGATAAATCAAAATTGATACTTTGCAAAATTTACGATGTTTAGGGGCTCGAATATAACACTACAGTCGTATGTTGAGTTGATGGTCACATGCCCGATCTTATGAGAAAGAAAATGATTAGGGAGCTAAGTGTCGAGGGGATAAAGGTATAAGAGCTGTGTAATATCATAACTTTCTTCTTTTATGATTTATGATATGTTGTGGCTTTCATATAGTAGTACAACTATTTAAAAGGATGGATGGGTCTATAGTTAGTGATTAAATCCAAATTAACAGAGTTGGTTTATAGAGCAGTGGGATCTACAGAAATCGCTGAGACAAGGCAACGAGGACAACGGTCCATAGAGAAGAGATGAAGAAATGAAGAAAGAAATTGTCTACTTCACATGCACATCTTGTAGATTTAAATGAGAAACAGAGTGGCCATTCCTAAGTACTATCAAGATCCGTGGAGCAATGAATAAGCATGGGAAGTCACGAAAGAGTGTGTAGGCAGACTGAGATTAAATTCTCATTATGAAGAATTACACATGGAGTTAATGAAAGAACTCATAAGCCCATACTTGTGTTTAATGCCATGAAATAATTCAACCTTCATACATGACAACAACAACAAGATCCATACTGAGGTACCTCGGGCAGTATGGACATAGGAAACACATACAACATTGTCCAGTGTGCATAAGAGGATCAAAAAAATCGGTTTCCATCAATCAAAGTATATGGAATGTGTGTATTTTTGGTGTGATGAGAAGTGAGGGTAGAGTGCATGTTGTGAAACGAACAACAAGAGAAGAGATGAAGGGTGTGTAACAGAGAGCATATGCGAGAGAATGTAGAGTGCTGAGGATATGTTGTTGTGAGCAGAAGGTTAAGTGCAATTGTAAGAGACCAAAGGGAGTCTATGGAATAGAAGTTCACTGAGAGCAGAAGTTGTTTGTACAACCAACATGATTGGTATTTTCCATAATTTATATGCCTCTATTTTCAGTTTTAAAATTGTATGAAATAGTAGAACAATGGCAACAATAGGTTGTAGCCTGCATTCAGAAGAGGTTGGTTCCTCTTGGAAAGTTGGTGCTTGCTAAACTAAGGAGGTCAGTGCTTCTTGCGAGTGGTTGCTCACAAAAGAACTGTTGTAATTAAGTAGGTATTTAATTTACATCATAAACAAAAAATAATTTGGTGGCTTTTTCCGTCTAGGTTTCCACGTTTAAACATCATTTTCAAGATGTGTGTGCTGCTCATGTGATTGGTTGTATGAACATATGAATGCTTAAACCTGTTATTCAATTTCTTTATGAATGAATGATTTCATAAGTAATAGAAAATAAAAAGGATTAAAAATATATTCCTGAAAAACATTGTAAGAATCTCACTATTACTAATTCACCCCCCTCTTAGTCATTCCTTGTTCCAACAATTGGTGTCAAAGCCATGTTCCTTCAAGAATAGTCTAACCACGGGAAGGTAGATCTACAAGGAATTATGTCTAGGCGAGAGAGTCAACATGCTTACTCAAATATAATACCAGTTCTTGATGGGACAAACTATGCCTTTTGGAAAGTAAGGATGGAAGTGTATCTTATGTCCATGGGAGTAGATGTTTGGACTTTAGTGTTGATAAACTACAATGTCCCTGATATTCCTCCCACTGATGTAGATAGTAAAAATTTGTATGGAAATAATGCTAAAGCGAAGAATGCCATTCTCTTTGGCCTTAGTCAATCATAACTTGTAAAGGTTATTCACTATTAATCTGCTAAGAAAGTGTGGGTAAATCTTAATCAATGCCATGAAGGAGATGAAAAAGTCAAGTAGGCGAAAATTCAAACCTTCCAAATGAGGTTTGAGAGCTTGAGAATGAGTGAAGATGAAAGCATAGCATGATACTTCTTTAGAGTTGATGAAGTAGCCAATATGATTAGAGGACTTGGTAAAGAGGCCAAGGAAGATATGATTGTTTAAAAAATATTAAGATCTCTTCCCATCAGCTTTAATGGAAAAGTCTAAGTTGATGAGGCTCATCAATAGGTAAACTATATGGGTCACAATGACACTCTCCAGCTTATTAAAATTGACTTTTCTCATATTTATTTACATATTTTGTTATATTTTTCTTAGTGAGAAGGGTGAAGGTGAGTTACTATGTCATGTGGGCTACTATGTATTAAATGAAGGAATTGGAGCATTTTTTTATTGACTTAAGGGCAGGAAATCAAAGTGGGAAAGTAAGAGAGATTCTAGGAGAGTGGTCTCTCTCCTTAACTCAAATCATTCGAAGATTGCTCCACCATATCTCATCAGCTCAGAGTTACTAGTAGCCAAGCAAGCCGAGTCCATTGGCAACCAAGCCAGTGATAGTTAAGAAAGAGTCATTCTCAAGTTAGGGAGACAAGTCTCCCTATTTTCTAGGGAGTTGTTGGGAGCTCCAGTTTTTTATAAATAAAATATTCAAGGGACTCATTAGGATTCAATTTTTTGTTGTAGCCAAGAGGAAATTTGAGCTAAAATATTGTGATTGTTATTGTTATGTTGTATTTGGCATTTTCATGATAATGAGAAATTCTACCTTGATCCAACACTAAGTTGACTTAGAGGGTTGAAGCTCTTGGGTTAGAGCCCAAACCTAGCATGAAAAGTTCCTCTTTTTGTATATGTATTCTTAGATTAAAATGATAGTTAGCTGTTGAAGTTTATTTATGTTTTGTTTAGCTTAACAAGTATTTCAATTATTGCTTAACCTAGTTTCCATTAGTTTGAAGAGGTAGACTGGTGGTGCAGTAGTGAAGGAAAGTACTTTAAAAAATCTTGTGACAGTGGCCTTTATCTCATCTTACTCATGGGATCATGATTAGAGGGCCCCACTCTCATAACCCCAAAAATATAGTTTGTCTTTTGATCATTGAATAACTTAGGGTTCATTCTTAACTAGATCATTGTTTATGATTTATTGGAAGCACCTTCAGTTGTTATCTTGTTTCCTTAAGTTTGTTGTAGCTTAAAATCAATTCCATTTCATAGATCTAGTCCTTAACAATAGATAAATCAACTTTCTCAAATTCAATTCATCTTTTCTATTGGGTTGTGTGCGGACCTACCTATGGTTTTGTGTATGGATTTTGCACATGGTTTTGGGCATGATGGTTTTTGGTCCATGGTATTTTGTAGATCCGGTCAAGGGAAGTATGGTTATGTTCTAATCCAGGGTTAATGGATTGGGGTTTATGGATGCTTTGACATGTATATATATATGTATTGTAACATTGAAAGGAACATAATAAAAAATCAATCTAGTAGTCCCCATTTTGGGATCCAGGGGAAAATATTTGTGTATATTTGTTTTATGTGGTATGCTCTCGCAATTGTTTATTTTCAGTTTTTAGAATTCGCATGCAAGTCATTTTTGTATGGGGTTAAAACCTACATTTTCCATGTTGACATGTAGTGATGCATAAATGAAAAGAAAAACAAGTTTTGTTGCAGGAATTATTGATTTGCAAGGAGTAACTCATCCAACCAGCTCCACCTAGGTCCTCTCCACCTTCTACCAAAGCATAGCAATCCATAGATTGAACCTCTAATTTGCAGCCAATGTGAGAAAGCCACCTTAGGGAAATCCAACCTCCTTGCAGTGTTGGGATTATTCTTGGGTAATGTGTAACTTCCCTACACCTTCTATCACTATCATACATCTCTCTATCACCTCATCTGACTTTTCTTGCTCCCTAAACCCTTCAGCTAACTTCCTGTAGCAAACTAGGACATCCTATAGTAGATTAGGACATCTTGTAGTCATTTCCTGTAGAAGCTACAGGATCTCTTGTAGTAGCTTTTTTGACCCTTTTTTGGCCAAATATTGTAGTATAAGAGTGGGTTAGGCCCTCATATTGGATTCCATGCCTATTAGTGCCACCTGAGATTATCTCTCCCATGCCTTCTCCCCCTTCAACATTAGACATAATATCATAGCATTTACATTTCTAAATTTAGCAATTAAAAGACTCTTTTTCTTAAAAAGTAAAATGAGATAGTTAGTGCATATATCTAGGAGTCCTAAAATGATAGAACGACTTTTCATTTCCAAACGATCCTAATATATAGAGGATAAATTGCAAGGTTAGCATAGTTCTTTTTTGCAAGTAATTTGTGTCTTTTCCTAGCTAGATGATTTATGGCATTTCATAGCATTTACCATTCAGTAACTTTCATTTCATAAATAGGAAAGAATTTACTTTCATGCATTAGAACTAGTTTTACATTCACTGTCAGTAGGCAGAATCCTAGTCAATAGAAGACTAGTCTGGAGCCCTAGTGGTCTAGTGCCCTAGTTGAGAAGTGACATGAGTAGAATGTTGCATCTGCTATGTATATAACACTGTCACCTCCAAGTTTGTAAGAAACCTTGGGTTGATAAAGTGAAGTTGGCAGCCCTAGGATTTGAAAAATCCTTACTACTCTGCCGAGGTTCATCGTTTTTTGGCATCGTTGCTAGGGAGGTTTCTAGGTAGATGTAATTTCTTCTCTTCTTTCTAATTTTTATTTAGTAGGTAGATGCTAGTCCGCTTTCCCTTTTTCTTTGCAAGTGATTCTGAAAAAGGCATAAAAAGGAAAATTTTCTTTCATGCCTCATAGGTGTAGAGACAATTTACAGAATTTTTTGCCTAATAACCCCGCACCATCAGGGGGTCAAGCTTCCCTCTTCTTCAGTGGATGTCAACTTCCCTCTTTGACTGAAGGGGAGTTAGAGGACCCATTAGGTGTGCGACCAGAGATCTTTGAAGAACTTATTGGGGAAGAAGAAGAAGAAACCATTCCACACACTTACAACATGGTTGCAAATAGAAATGAAGGATATTTTCTGATTAGAGAGACTAATGGAGATGCTAGGATGAAAAACATAAGCCCCTCTGCCCTTCCTCACTTCTATGCTTAACGTTAGAAGGCCCGGATACCTTTTTGTTTGAGTATGTTGTCATCTATAGAACTTATGATTATACATCTAATGACTATAAGTTGAAGTTATTCCCATCCACTCTTAAGGATGTAGCCTTGTGTTGGTTCATGGTTTTACCTAGGGACAACATCAGTACCTAGGCTCAAATGCAAAAATCCTTCAATGACAAGTATAGGGACTATTGTAGGTCCAAGGACACCAAAGAGGAAATCTTTAGAATGACCTTGGGACATGATGAATCCTTGGAGGATTATGAGGAAATGTTCCAACGCAGCTACTAAAGGGCCAGATGCACCCTTGATCCTAAATCAATCAAGTTAGTCCTTCTTAGAGGGATCAACGAAGATATCCTAGAAGCTCTAAACATGTTGTTTGGAAGGGATATCTATCATTTGTCTTATGATGATATCAAGATAGTTTTCAAAAATCATTCTAGGGCTGCCAAAAAGAAGGGTAGGGCCAGTCAAGCTTTAGCCAGTTCCTCTTCCTCCAACACATCTATCAAGAGTGAAATTGGAAACATGTTGGAAGAATTTAAAATTAAAATGTTGCACACCCTTTCTCTACAAATGGACACCATGCAGATCAAGAGGAAGTAGGAGGAAGCAGAGAGAGCCTTAGACATATTTTTCCCTACATGCACTAGAAGGCACCACAGAAATGAATGCCCATTGAATGTTATAGAGGTCTGCTCAGTCTGTGAGGAAAACCACTCCACAGATAAGTTCCCTTCTCTTCTTGGATTGAAATCTATATATCAAGGAAATTAAGGTGGGGCTAAACAACTCTATTATATCAACCAAAGGAGGTCTCAAGTACCTCGACCATACAAGTAGGCATGCAAGGGGTGTCTTATTCATATTACAATCTGTTACACAACATTTTGTCACTGTCCCTGTATTCCTCATTCCTTGATCATGGAGGAACTCTACATTGAACCCTACATGCTTACTCTTGATGAAGAAACTCCCATTGTGTCCCTCTTCATGAACAAAACAATTCCCTTTTGCACCATTTTCCCAAAATCTTCTGTTTTTCCTTGTTTACAAGATCTGTGCTAATGACCCTTGTCCCCCTCGTGCCAATATGCAGGGATTAACATTGTCCCTAGTACCATCTGGAGCAACTGAGATTTTTTCCAGTTGCGTCGGTCCTCTTATGGAATTTTTTTTAAATAAAGAGCTGAAGCTTCCAACTCTAGAAGCTTCGTGATGAAAGTCCGGTAAATGATTTGGCCAAATGGGGTCGAGGATGTTAGTTTGGGCTCCTTTCCCCTATAATGATGGAACTACCTCAAAATATAAGACCTTCCCCCATAAGAAGAGGATCCATCTCCTCTCCATTCATCCTATATAAACCTCCCTTTTTCCAAAGCACAAGCTAGTGTTAATGTTGGTGTGCTAGTGCTAATTAAGTTTGGAGTAAAAAACAAGCTATTCATAGTTGTAGCTCTCTAGTTGTGTGAGGGAGAAGTATGAATTTGGTTTAGTGTGAAGCCTAAAGGGGAGAGCCTTAAAACTATTTTTGTTGAGGCCATCACGGAATGATAGCAAAAGTGTGTGGGAGCCCGGTTTTGTCGGAGGATAACCACAATGTCAAGACAATGGTTGTGTTAGAAAATTATATATTACATATCAATGGAACACATAGAATATTGCATAAATATAAACACAGAAAATGCATAAAACTAGAGAGACACTGATATATGTGGTTCACCCAGTTTGGACTATGTCCACCCCGAATAGACAGTCCTTCCTTTCTATTATCCAGCAAAATGAAGAGACACAACCTACAGCAGATCCGCTGTAATATCCTTTGTTTTCTCTCACAGTGTCACCTCTCTGTTTCTCGCTCGGAGAATAGACATCCATTACACAACCTCAATACAATGCCCTCATATGAAGAGAGGGGTTGCCTTCTAGGGCAAAAAACCCTAAACTAAACATAAGTTCTACCGTCAGATCATTTGCCTAATGAACAACCTAGATTGACTAGAAATTACTATACTTTTACAAGGCAATTTTACATTTGTTTTTAGCTTTTGGGGCGCTTCCATCGAAACCCCCTCCGAGGGACCGCTGGCCCCTGGACCTCCCAGCCGGGGGGGATTGGGCCCCCCAAACCCTCGCGAGGGGGGACAAGCCCCCTTGCACCCCCCCCCGCTTGGAGGGGTGTACAATCTTCTTGGGATATACATCCAGTTGAAACAAAGACCTCTAAATAATCATGCTCCACACCCAACAATCTCCCACTTGGAGAATGATTGTAGCAACTCCACCGCTGCTTTATTTGCTGGACAATGACTCCTCTTTGGACCTGGTTGTTTCTCATATTCATCATCATCCTTGAAGACCAATTGAAACTGAGCATATTCTTAGTTTCTCCCTGGTTACAACTTTTGTTAGCATATCTGCAGGATTCTGGCTAGTGTGTATCCTTTCCAACTTCAACTCTCCATCTTCCAACACTGATCGTATGAAATGGTACTTGAGCTATATGTGTTTAGTCTTGGAATGAAATTTTGATTTCTTTGCAATATGAATGAGACTTTGGCTATCACTGTATAACGTGCATATATCATGCTTCTTACCCAATTCACCCATAAACCTTTGTAACCAAATAATTTCTTTACTAGTCTCTGTAGCAACAACATACTCTGATTTTGTTGTTGAAAGTGCAACAACACTTTGGATTTTTGAAACCCAACTGACAGTTGTTCCACCTACAGTAAATACACATCTATTACACAGCTTTAATACAATGCCCTCATACGAAGAGAGGGGTTGCCTTCGAGGGCAAAAAACCCTAAATACATATGTTTCTAGCTTCGGTGGCGTTGCCCCTGAAACCCCCGCTGGGGGATCGCTGGTCCCTGGACCCCCTAGCTAGGGGGGATCAGTCCCCTCGAACCCCCGTGGGGGGGACAAGTCCCCCCCCCCCACACCACCCCCACGTGGAGGGGTGTACAATCTTCTTGGGGTATACATCCGGTTGAAACAAAGACCTCTAAATAATCATGCTCCACACCCAACAGGTTGTAATCTATTCTTGATTCAATATATATGCAACTATCGATTGATTTCCTACATGATTTGTCATCTTACATGTTCATGGCTTAATGTTTCTTAACCTGTTAAGTAGATTGAATTACAATTTGTTTATTATCATAGTTGTTGTTTGTTGTTCTTTACTTGTTTCAAGTGTTTGAAGAAGGAAGCGAGAGATAGCTGGAGCAAGCAAGCAAGGACATCATCAAACGGGATAAGCGTACTAACAGGTAGGACCTCTTAATTGGTTCTAACCTAAGGAAATATTCCATAAAATGTATCAGTTGTGGATAGACCTGTTATCGAGCTAGAGGGATTGTTTGTGTCTGCACTCATAATTTTACTTCACCACAAATTGGCGACCATACTAGGGAACCAATCCTTCTATTTGTCTTGATTGAGATTTCATGATTTCGTGTGAAATTTTCTAGTTCCACTTTTTCCCTTTGGTTTTGTTTCTTTTCTCCTAATTACTGGTCTGAGTTTGAAATTCATAATAGCAGATCTGGTCCCTGTTTTAATTTTTTTTTTCTTGGCCCCCTCACTCAATGCAATTAATCCACTGACAACCACACCGATCAGCGCAATATGCTGAGAAACAGTTGCGCCAGCCAGCCTCTGGTGCATGTTGTCAGTTACGTAGTCACGTCGATGTCTGTAAGTGAATATTAACATTTGTCCCCAATCTTGGCCAGTGTGTTTTTCTCTCATGATTTCGACCCCGTAATCCTTTTAAACCATTTTTTCCCTTACTAGAAAGCTTCTTTTAATTTGGTTTTGTTTGCTTGTTGGCTTATCATCTTTCTGCTTGATTTCTTGAGCCATTGGATGGTCAATGACACTAGGGCATCTATATCGTCATCCATTTAGCTGATTGTGAACTCAATGAGTCGAGTTGTTGGTGTACTTACTCCTTGCATTTTGTTTGCGATCCTTTTATGACTTTGACCTCCATTACACAAGTTTGAAAAGTTTTCATTTTCTTGTCTAAACGTCTCTTTTCTGGCATGGATTACATTGCTTGTATTATTTTTGGTAAAGTTGGTGCTTCATTAGTCTGAACGAGTCTATGTTTTCATTTGCTTGAAGAGCTAATTGTTTCAAAAAAAAATTCGTTGAAGTTTTGTATGCAAAAATTTCCTTTCGTTGTTTCATGAAAAGTATGAAATTCTAGTTTGTTACATCATTATGCTATGATAGCCTGCATCATTAGAGACTAGGGTTGCATTAGCATTTGAAAAAAGGAAAAGAACTCTTTTTGCTTTTGAAAGTATTGTTAGAAATGTGTTTGTCAAGAAATTAGGAATTGGAATGCATTTTTCATTAGTTTATTTTTTGAAAGGTGAAGTAGTCAAAGATTATTTTGCTTTTAGTTACTTGGTTGTTTGCATTTGATTGTGTAGTTTCTACCCTCTCTAGTGTAGGCAATTCATCGAATTGAAAGGGTCTTGTCTCATTTAGTTGCATTTAAGGTTTTTCGAGTTGCATCGCTAAGGCTTGAAAACTGAGACATAACTCAAGATAAACTTTAAAATGAACTCAATTAACCTAAGGTTCATTTGACATCTAATGATCATATCGAGAAGGTCTAGGCTAGAGACGTGTTCTCTCATCTTTAAACCTAGCAGCTGTTGTTAGCTTCGACATTAGACAACCCTAGTACAGATTTATGCTCCTTGTACCGTCGAGTATATAACGGGAGCCCTCTAGGTTGCAATCCTTTATCCTTAGGAAGTCAAGTCAGCTGCCCTGCAAACGTGATACACTAAACATAGCATTCGAGGAGATTTCCTGCTCGTACTTCTCGATTCGTCGGGTGGTATTTTGCAGTTCATAGTTGCCTGGTAATCTTGTTTACCTAGATAATCTAGAGCAGTCATTTGATATTTTTGACTCATTAAACTTAAAAGATCATTCAATCACTTGTCCTTTCGAGTTTGTTTCCAATCAATAGTGATAAATTCATCTTTGTTTCTTTCTAGACCAGTCTATATATGCATCTTAATAATTGATTGCCAACAATCCGATAAAATAATGTTAGTCTTTTCTAGACCAAATCATGAGTTCCCTTAAAGAACATTTTAAAGCCTTGAAGTTTATTTGTCTCTCCTTTGTCAGCTAAGACAAGGTCATCATGGCTGAACCATTTGGTTCACCTAGTCCCTCTTCCTCTATTCTATCTGAAAGATTTCCTGAGGAGTCGTTTCCTGAGTTACCAGAGTCACTTGAGGACCAAGGTGTTGAACTTGGAATTGTTCTGAGCATTAAACATTTTTCATCTTGTCCTCCGCCTACTTTAAATACTGGGTCATCTACTGATCTTGGCCCAGAATCTCCGAACAATCTCATTCAAACTCCTGAGAATTTTCCAACCACTGATGATCAACTTGGACTAGTTATTTATCCTCCGAATCCTCTATTTGACCCTATTTTGATATTAACGTAGCATCCTTACAGTCCATACAATCATCCAGGTGTTCTTTTCAAATTATCCACTCGTACTTCTTCGACTATTCGTTGTCGTTTGTTCCCAGATATGGAACCCAAAGGCGATGCTCCAATCACCTCTCCAGAGGAGTCAGAAGTTTCTACTCCACACACTGTTGAGGAGGAAGAACATCATTTTCCTCCTGAAGGTTTCCCTTGTATAGGGAGCATCCTCACCACTGTGCCACCTAACTATGTGTCTTTGGCACAGTTAGTTTCAGGTACACCTAGTGCCTCATCACTTTACCATAACCCTGTTTGGGCATTAGGCACCATGCCTACTTCAGGCTCGTTCATTGTGAACACGACCTCCCAACAGGTTGTTACCTTAGTCCCAGTGCAACCCATCATTCCAAACCCCCTTGTATCGTTAGCCCCATTCACCCATCTGGTTCAGTCGGCGGTCTCGAGGAATGTCTCTGTCAGTTTCTCCATCCCTTTGGTTAGTGGCCAAGCTATGCCACCACCTGGGGGGGAAAACTTGAATGTTTTTGTGGTGTCAAGCATCACCAATGTGAGTCGCTCACAAGCTCACATGCTTGGTATGAACCAACCTTCTTCTGGCATTATTCACAACCCTATTCATCCTACTGGATAAAGCAATGTCTGGTACCAACAGGTTCAAAATCTTGTTGGTCTGTCTGGGTCAAGCAATGTCTAGTATCAATAGCCATATGAGGCTCAGGTCCAATTCCAAACTCCTTATGTTCCATATGGTTCTCAAGGAATGGTTAATCAACCTTACACCCTTCAATTTGGGTAGTACATTTAGCCTGGTGCATCCACTTTCTAGGGTGGCTATGGCCAGATTCAGTTCGGAAATTTTCTCGACATTGTTCAAGTACCCTTGCAATAGCAAGGATAACCTCAACAACAACAAGAGCAACCTTTGTTACCACAAGGGAAACCTTTGTTACAGCGAGGGCTATCCACGCGATAGCAAGGGAAAATGATCCTGTAGCATGGTCAACTGCAACAACCGCAAGGGAAACCCTTGCAACAGTTGCAGCAAATCATGCAGCATCAGATGCAATATGCTCCATAAACCTCCCAGCCCATGTCCTCGCAGGGCCAACATCTACAACCCCAGGGACAAATTTTGCAGCCGCAAGGCCAACCCTTGCAGTAACAAAACCAACCCGGGCAACGACAACCCTTGTATACATATCAACAGGGTCAACCCTTGCAAGGGCAAGGCTGGAGTCAACTCCTGCAGAAGCAGGCCCAGAATCCTAATGTCCTAGGTCAACAGGTCCGGAATCCTTTTGGACAAGGGCACTAGGTACAAAACCCTAATGCTTTAGGTCAACAGGTTCATAATCCTTTTGGTCAAGGGTAGCAGGTACAGAATCCCTATGTCCAAGGGCAACAAATGTATCAACCTTATGCCCAAGGACACTAGGTCCAAAACCCTCTTGTTCAAGGACAACAAGTTCACCACTCATATGTTTAGGGACAACGGGTACAATATGCATATGTCCAAGGTCAACAGGCTCAACAACCTTTTAACCCATACATTTCTTATCAACAACCTATGATTGGATAGTTCCAAGGTATTCAAGGTCAAAATCCTCCCTATGGCCAAGGTAACCCACAATGGGGGTAGCATCAGATGCCATATGGCCAAAATCCCCCACTGTGGGGTCAAAATCCTTACCAGCAAGGATCGGTTCCTCTGCTCGGACCGACTTACCGACCTCCTATGCATTTTAATACTCAGTTGCCATTCTTGGCCACGCTAAAGTTGCCAGATTTCTCTCGCCTGACGAATGATCCAATCCTTCATTCACCATATTGGCCTCCAGTGCCGTCCAAGATACCAAGCGATTGTCCAAAGTTTGATGGGAAAGAAAAAGGAGATCCTCAAGCCCACGCGATGACATATCACCTATGGTGTTCTTCAAACTCTTACATTGACTATTCCATTCGTCTCTGTCTTTTCCAATGAACCCTCACAAGCATTGTAGAAAAGTGGTACATCAAGCTTCCTCCAAGTACTTACCATGACTTCAACTCTTTAGCCATGGCTTTCCTCATGCATTTTCAGCTTCCAGTTCGCTATGAAATTGACACCTATTTTCTCACATCGCTTAAGAAAGATACTGCAACACACATTGCTAATCACATCCATGAATGGAGATGTAGACATCACCTAACAAAATTTGAGATTGTTGATTAGTTTCTCACTGGATGGTTCACTAAATTATTAGTGGCCCTAATTTCTCATGATATAGCTATGGGCGGATGCGTTACTGAAGAACAAGCCATTACTGATGCCCAATGCTTGGATCTAGTTTACTCTCAGTTTGGCACCTTGTATGAGTTATTACCCGATGCTCCACGGCCATCATCCGATCCCGCAACATCAAAGTCATATGTTGTACCTCCTGTAAATGGAGTTATTGGTTCAGTATCCTAGACCCCTGCTAAATCTTCTTCCAAACAGAAGTTTGTCTCGAATGTTGTTCCAAATAGTTCTTCCCAGAATCCTCTTAGCCCTGGTAAAACCTTAGTGGTCCACGCTGTCTAGTCTATCGCAGCAAAAAAATCCTTGAAAGGTAAGAAGAAAGGCAAAGGCAAGGGTAAAGCTAATCCCCAAAATAGAGTCCTCCCAAATCGCCTACTGGTGAATCTTCACAACGGAAACCTAAGTATCCCTGCCTCATTTGTGAAGAGGATCACTACACTAGGATTATCTCTGACGATCTGAAGTTAGTTGTTTGCTCAAAGGGACCCCTGTTGTCCTCAAAGAGCCATTTCTGTCTCAATAGACCCAAATGGTAGACCAACCTCAATCATTTGTTTCCTTAGGGTCTCAAGTGTTCATGACGAGTACGCCTATTAATGTGGCTACTTGATCGAAAGATTACCAAACTCCTGCTCTGATAGCTGGTAAAGAGAAAGAATCCACCCCTTCTTCTTCCGCCCCGAGTTCTAGCCCTCTTCATATTGAGTACCCTAACTCTGATTCCGCTATATGGCCACCCTCTCGAAGTGTGCTATGGAAATCCTCGCACAACCTAATGCCTGAGCCGCTCAACACTATAATATTGTTGAGGATTTGGCTTAGGCACCATCAATTGTGTGGGCTCTCAAGGTGCTCAAAAGCCGCCCATCGCAGCGAAATATTTGCTGTCAGCTATCGGGGGTATCGATCCCACCGATTCCAACTTGATATGTTTTGATTTAGAGAACCATGTTCCACATCTCCCTCATCAGATTTCCTTTCTCATTCAGGTAATCATCAATGAGAAGACCATCCATAGGACTATCATCGATGAAGGTTCTTTGACCTGCATCATGTCAAGCACACGCTGGAAGGCTATTGGTTCTCCTGCTTTGAACCAATCCCCGAACACTTTGGAATCTTTCGATGGGTGCAATTCACGACCTTTCGGTGTCTTACCTAACCTTTCCATTACCCTGGAAGGAAAGACAGTGCAAGTCGAGGTAGAGATTATTGATGCCAATCTCAATTACAATATTTTGCTCGGCCAGATCTAGACCCATGCTATGCATGCTGTAGCCTCCTCCCTATTTCATGTGATTCATTTTCCCCATCAAGGGAAGATTGTCACTGTCGACCAACTATCTTTCTTTGCCTCTTCTTCTTCGGATGGCAATGTTTTGTACGTCAAGAACACTAGTTCTCCCTATGAGAGTCTGGGGGTAGGTCTTTTTAAAGATTCAGCCTTAAAGGGAAATTTTCCGCCCCCACCTCCTCATGTTGCCTCTGTCAACATGGTCTCAGTTAGATCTGATCCTTGGGTCATACCTTCACCAGATCTTGTTTACACTTGGGTGAGGTTATGCCGCTTGTCCTCTCAAAATCACTTACGTGGAAATTGTTTCAGCTTCGAGTCCTGAATCCTCTGATTCTTTTGTTTCAAATACCTCCCTCAATATGTATTCTTAATCCCCATGGCTTGGTGCTTTGGAATCACTTGATCCCTTAGCTGAGACCATCCTTGTTGATGAAGGTATCATGGAAGTCATGTCTCTCAAGGAACTACCTTCGACCGATACTCATCATCATTCCTCGTTCTTACCTTCTCTGGCGGTCATGTCTACTGCTTTCAAAGAGTCCTCTTCTTTGTTTCCTTCCCTCCCACTTCTGCCACTGATCATGACTCATGAAGTATGGTCGGAAGGAAGTTTGGGTAATATTGCCCAAATGATACCGATTGATATTTCTATCAAGCCGAGTATCATTGAACATGTCCATATCGAGGTATCTTGTTCTCCAGATGAGATCAAGACTTATACTCATCTATTTCAGGAATTTCGTGATGTGTTTGCGTGGTCCTACGAAGAAATTCTTGGCATTGATCCTAGCATTGTTGTGCATGAAATACTAACTTATCTGCATGCGAAGCTCATTTACCAACGGCTCTGCCTGGTGCACCCTAGGAAGGCCACTGCTATTAAGGGTGAAGTTGAAAAAATTCTCAAAGTTGAGTTCATCTATCCCATCCCTCTTACATATTGGGTTTCAAATATTGTCCCGGTGACAAAAAAACAAGACTCAATCTGTGTTTGCACTGATTATCGACATCTCAATCGTTCTTGTCCTAAAGATAACTATACTACTCCCTTCATTGATAAAATCATTGATGAATGTGTCGAGAGTGAGATTTTTTCCTTTATGGATGGTTTTTTTGGTTACAACTAGATCAACATTGCACCGGCCAATTAGGAAAAGACAACTTTTATCTATCCATGGGGCACGTTCGCGTATAAAAAGCTCCCTTTCGGCCTAAAAAATGTTGGGGCTACATTTCAATGGGCAATGTCCTATGTGTTTCACGATATTCTCAACATTGTCCAGCTTTACTTGGATGACCTTCCCGCCCATTCTCGTAAGCGCCAAGATCACCCTAACCATCTTCGGAAGATTTTTCTCTGTTGTAGACACTACAACATTCGGTTAAACCTGCATAAATGTGTTTTTTGCATAGAATTTGGGCGACTTCTTGGCTTTATTGTTTCCAAGGATGATATTCGCCTTGATGCGCTTAAAGTTGAGGACATTGTAAATTTACCCCCTCCGTCTTCATTGCACCAACTCTAGAGCCTACAAGGAAAGGAAAATTTTCTCCCTTGTTTTATACCTAATTATGTTGGCCTAGCTATAGGATTCACTCGGTTGTTAAAACAAGGAATGCCCTTTGTATGGGATGAGGTGGCCCAAAAATATTTTGATGACCTCAAGGTTGTCCTCGTAAATGATCCTCTGTTGCATCCCCCAGATTATTATTGAGATTACTTCCTTTACGTATTTGTAGCCCCTAGCACCATTGCTATGGTCTTGGTCCAAGACGATAACAAAGGAAATGAACATGTTATCTACTACCTTAGTCGTAATCTCCTCGACACTGAAACACGTTATGCCCATGTTGAGAAGTTGGCTTTGGCTACCATCTAGGCTGTTCAACGCTTTCAGCACTACATCCTCCTGCACATGACTACAGTGATTTCCAAATGCAACCTCGTGACCTACATCTTGATTCATCAGTTGCTGGGGGGAAGATATTCTAAATGGATTGTCATCCTACAAGAATTCGATTTGGTTTTTACTACTGCCAAATCTAAGAAGTCACTCGTTTTCGCCAAATTGATTTGTTCCTTTCCTTCTAAGTCTCTCCCCACCGGTGAAGATGAACAACTTTCGGACGAGACTCTCTTCCTGATTAGCACCCTTGATCTGTGGTACGCTGATATCATCGTGTATCTCCAGATGTCCATGTTCTGGTCCGCATTGACTAAGGATGATCGTTGAAGGATTCGACATCACTCCCAATGCTACCATATTATCGGCGATACTTTATATCATGTCAGTGTCGATTCAGTTCTTTTCCGATGCCTTATCATCGAGGAGGTTGAAATCATTCTCAATGAATTCCACTCTGGGGCATGTGGTGGTCATATGTCTGGCTATGCTATTGCTCAAAGAATCCTTCGCGCTAGTTATTTTTGGCCGTCCATTTTCAAGGACTACATGCTTGCTATTCGCAAGTGCCATGAATGCCAAATTTACCAACTAAGATGCATGCCCCACCCACTCACCTACACCCCATCATTACTGTTGGTCCTTTTTCCAAATGGGGCATCGATTATATGACATGTAACCCTCGTTCGGCTGGGGTGCATGGCTATATTATCATCATTGTGGATTATTTCACCAAATGGGCTGAAGCAATGCCTACATACTCTGCAGATGGTAAAATGGAAACTCAATTCCTTTTCAACCATGTTATTTCTAGGTTTTTCATACCTCAAGCCATTGCCACAGACCATGGATCCCATTTCAGAGATTACATGATGGATGAGCTAACATCTGCATTGGACTTGCACCATGATGGCTTGACCCCATATTATCCTCAAGCCAATGGCCAAGTTGAAGCCGTGAACAAGGTTCTGGTTACAATGCTTTAGTGTACTATTGGGATGCACAAGTCAAATTGGCATCTCATGCACTTTTCAGCTCTTTGGGCTTACCGAACATCAACGAATGTCACAACTGGTTTCACACCATTCCAGCTAGTCTATGGCCTAGAAGCAACATTAACGATCGAATGCGAGATTCCTTCACTCAAGTTAGTTGTTGAACTTCTCCTCGAAATATCACCTTAAGAGGAACGCCTCTTATATTTAGAATGACTGGATGAGACTCGTCGTCTCGTTGTGTTGGTTATTGAAGCACAAAAGAAATGGGTCTAGTCCCATTTTGATCAGTCGCTCTCCCCTCACGTGTTCTTTGAGGGTGATTTGGTCTTACTATATGACCAAGCTAATGATAAGCTGGGGGTAGGCAAGTTCGAACCCATGTGGCATGGGCCCTACATTGTGAAATGTGTTTTGCAAAAAGGGGCCTATGAGCTTATTGATTATGAAGGAAATCCTCTAGATAAGCCTTGGAATGGGCTTTACCTCAAGAAGTACTATGCTTAGGTCATCTTGCATGGTTACTTGTGTACATTAGTGTGTCATTCATTTTTGTGCAGTGTGGTTTGGTGTGTTAGTTTTCAAACAAATTTCTTGTTTACTATGTTTTCCTTGCTTTGCAGATGTCTGTGAATCCTCACATTGGTTTCACCGATGGTGCTTGTCGTAGTACATGGAACCTATCATCCGTGGCATGGGATATTTATGACCCTAACGGTGAGTTGATTGACCCCCAAGGTATCTGTTTAGGTCTTACAACTAACAACATTGCTGAATACAGTGCAGTCATCGAAGTGTTGTCATAAGCCATTGCTCTTGACATTTGAGAGTTGATTGTCAACCTGGATTCACAGCTTGTCATCCTCCAACTCAACGAGAAATATTCTGTCAGAAACCCTCAAATATTGAGAATGTATCTCTGTCTTCATCTCTTGGAAAGACATTTTGATTACATTACATAACATCATATTCTTAGGTGCATGAATACATTGATAGATGCATTAGCTAATTATGTGTTGGATAGACATTTATGAAACATGTGGAAAGATAAAAAAAACCATTTGTACATAGTAATAAAGAAAATACAAATATATATATATATACTATATATATATATATTATATATATATATATATATATAATATATATTGGTGATAATGTTTGATACATCAAAACCCAAAAAATATTATGTGTGTCCAAAATAACATTGGTGACTCATAGGCCTCATATATTCGTGGTTCGTAGGCCTCAAAAAATGAAAGTGTTGGACCTAGGAACTAATCACCATGGTGATCATGGTAGCATGATACAGCTCATGCAACATGAGTCAATAATCGATGGATCTGATCCAATACTCCCACCATTTGTCTTTGGTACTGGCGAGGAATGTCTCCCACCTAAGCATACTCTGGGATACCACGAGTCAACCCCTCAAGGTTCCTCACGATCTCCTCCTTGTTGTCACTCCCCTCCTGATAAGGAGTGACAACATCAATCGGGCGGCCAACACACCTAGCTATTAGGGACATCCCAGCAGGGTTCTCTGGTCCAACATCTGCTTTAACAAAGCAAAGTGTTATAAACACATATATACCAAAAATAATTAAAAAATCATAAAATTAAAAAAATTGATTTTTTACCTTCATCATCATATCCTCTCCATATGGTAGCGACATGTCTAGATCTCCATGGAAGTTAGTGCCATTGTATGTCCAGTCCTTCACAACAATCTTCAGTCATTGTAACCATGAAAATAATGCAACTTTGTACGACATGTGCTAGCCCCCAGTGATCCTAGGCATCAAACAACTCCAGTGGGCCATCCATAGGTCGCGTGGCATAGGAGGGTCTATCTCAATCAACTAGTACTAGAATAGTGGCACTCATTCCAAGAAAAGGTCACTAGTACAGATCCAAAGCAAAATTGCTTCAGGTTCCCCCCCTTAGCTTTGGTCAGCTAGCACTTTATGTTAATCTTCATGGCCTCTATCCAGTTGAAGATCATAGGTAATGTGTAGTCGATGGCATACAGGAACTTCGACTTGTTAGTCCTGTGCATTGCTTGGGACCCTGCCACTCTGTTGATAGTCAATAGAAGCACTCTCAATGTCATATCCTTAACAGTGGAAATCTCAATCTTCCCACTCTTGGATTTGAAGGCCTCAGGGCAATGTTTAGCGAGCAACGTGGATATGCTTGCCCCAACCAGTCGTGGCTTGTATAAGTTGACTGGTTCCCCTCTTCTAGATAGTCCTGTAATGAATTATATATCTAAAGTTTCTAACTCCAACTCCTAGTCATCAATGATGAATATTTCTTGATTTATGTCCCAAAGACTAATAAGGTACTGAAGAAACTCAGGTTAGGCCTGCATCCCTGGTGTGAGAAATAATTTAAGGAGCTCGCGAGCCCTCAAAGCTTCCAGGTAATTTGGATCATTCAGTGCCTGGGTGTCCACATCTTCATGTTCACGTTCTTTCTAGTCTACCATTTTCAGCGATTCTTTCCTACAAAAGCCATGGATTTGAGTCAACAATCATGCTTGCCCCATAAATTTCAAGTTTTAATGGTGGTTTTGTGAGGAAATAAGGTTTATCCCTATTCATGGTGCTGATGTGCCTGTTTTAAAAATAGTTATTCCGATGGCGTGATAGGATGTGTTAATTACCCTCGGCTAACGCGGTTCTGTTCCCAGAAGTCGCGCTGATTGAGGGTGAAATGTTTTTGGTAATACCCTCAAAAAACCAAAAAATGGTTAAAAATAGGAATAAAATACATGAAAATGAAGCTTAGGGCCTTGGCTCTTACCTGTAATTGGCGGCTCAATGAATGACCTTCTGGATCTCTCGCGATATGCTCCAGAACAATTAGGGAAAAAGTGAGTGAAAAGACTTCACAAAAAGGTAAAATGGTAAATGGTAAAAATATATTTACTATTCTCCTTTTTATAAAAATGTTATGTTTTATAAATATTCTAACCTATTTTGCCTCAAGAATTGGATAATGCACTTTACCTTTTTGCACTACGACAGGTGATGGATGTTCGACGATGATGACGAGTCATGTTTTAGCTTTTTTCTCAACTTGTTAGACTCATATGAAAAGATTGTCGAGTATTTTTCCCTTTTGACTCGTAAAAGAGAATAAAATGGGGGATCCGCTTTCAAGCTCTTTTCTGACCCTTTAAAAGCGAAAATATAGGCGATCTCTTGTCATTTTGAACTCGTTAATGGATGTGAAATGTCGTGTGCCCAGTATAAGTTTAGCCCTTTTTCGGGTTGGGATGCACTATTTACGAAAAATGTACTCCTTGAATAAAATGGTCAAGCGTTTCTCGCAAGTATTGTTTTCTACCTTTTTAGGCTCAAGAGACACAAATGTATGAAAAGGGACCATGTGGAGTTTTCTTTTCTGTGCCTTTTTCAAACTCTCTAAACATGAAAAATATACCAAGTTATACCTTTGTTAGACTCATTAAAATATTAAACGACATCAGATTCGTCATCATGACGAACATGAGCTTCTCCTTCCTAGGGCTCATTAAACTTACTAGGTTGGATTTGTCCGAAGGATGAACTTACAGTGCAAGCATATGCTATCCCCTTCAAGTTTGCGATTAAAGAATAATTGGGGTACCTGCTAGAAATGGTGGGAGGAAATTTGGAAATCTAATCAGTTGTGTCGGCATCTCACTCTTGAACATGACACTTTCTACTTTGTGTCGGGTTGGGATATCCTCCTTTGTATCATTGACCTTCATGGGTTGGGTCATTCATTTTTGCCTTCCATTTGATTCTACCACTTCATCATGACCATTGATCCTATGGATCCAAAAGCTACCAAAATTCCAGTCGTGTTGCTGATATGTTCAAGAGTTGTCCTTTTGCAGTTACACTTACCCCTGATTCTTTGTATCACCCAAAATAATTTTGCATCCTTTTGTCTCATGTCGATGATGTCATATACATTATGGCCCTCCTTCGACATAGTCACTTCCTGTCAACTTCAACTCATTATCGTTGAAGTTAATCGAGCTATTCCCTTCCGGTACCTTAGAGTTTGCATGCCCTAATGGAAATTTCTTTGAAATATATGACAAGTTCACATCATTGACTTTTGATCGAGTGATTTCAAGGGTGTTCAACTTCAGTTCCTCTATTCACATTTTGTGGATTGTGCTGATAATACCTTCAAGACCATTGTCATTATTGGTGGTTTCTCTCATTCTTGTTAACAATTTACATCTTTGACTGGTAATCAAGCAACTTTCTGGCATGTTCGACGTCAACGCATCTATTCTCATGTTAGAATTTGTATTTTGAGTGGGTCATGTTGGAATGCAAGACCCTGGATTCAAATAAAAAAAGACTAGGTTGCGAAGTGATGTGACATGGTTATGTAGATATGCATGTCTCTTTTAGTTGGATGGTTGTGACCATACCATGAACTATCATCTGTGATCCTTCTCGAAATTGGATGGCTGCGACCATACCTTGGTTTCATTATGATCCTCTTTAATGGATGGTTGTGCCCATACTTGGATCCATGCACATGATCATTCTCTGGATGGCTACGTCCATGCCATGTTTCATGTATCATTTGACAGAGTTTTCAGTTATGTATATGTATCTATACTTTCTTGTAGGTTTCCCAATGACAGACTCTAGTTCCCTGCACTGATTCATAAAGCATTTCATCCCTCACTCAAGTTTGGCCTTCATGCTTTAGGGGGCATCTGTTATACAACATTTTGTCACTATCCATGTACTCCCCATTCCTTGATCCTGGGGGACCTCTACAATGAACCATACATGCTTACTATTGATGAATAAAGTCCCATTGTGTCCCTCTTCATGAACATAACAATTCCCTTTTGCACCATTTTCCCAAAATCTTCTGTTTTTCCTAGTTTACAAGATCGACGCTAATGGCCCTTGTCCCCCTTGTGCCGATATGCAAGGATTAACATTGTCCCTAGTGCCGATTGGAGTGACAAAGATTTTTTCCAGTTGCATTGGCCCTCTTATGGAAAGTTTTTTAAATAAAGAGTCGAAACTTCCAGCTCTAGAAGCTTCGTAATGGAAGTTTGGTAAAATGTTTGGCCTGATGGGGTCGAGGATGTCAGTTTGGGCTCCTTTCCCCTATAATTGTGGAGCTACCTCAAAATATAAGACCTTCTCCCATGAGAAGAGGATCCATCTCCTATTCATTCATCCTATATAAACCTCCCTTTTCCCAAAGCACAAGCTAGTGTTAATGTTGGTGTGTTAGTGCTAATTAAGTTTGGAGTAAATAACAAGCTATTCATAGTTGTAGCTCTCTAGTTGTGTGAGGGAGAATTGTGAATTTGGGTTAGTGTGAAGCCTAATTGGAAGATCCTTAAAACTATTTTTGTTGAGGCCATCATGGAATGCTATTAGAAGTGTGGGGGAATCTGGTTTTGTCAGAGGAGAACGACAATGTCAAGACAATGGTTGTAATCTCTTCTTGATTCAATATATATGAAACTATTGATTGATTTCATACATGATTTGTAATCTTACATGTTCATGGATTAATGTTTCTTGAATTGTTAATTAGTTTGAATTACAATTTGTCTATTATCACAGTTGTTGTTTGTAGTTGTTTACTTGTTTCAGGTGTTTGAAGAAGGAAGCGAGAGATAGATGGAGTGAGCAAGCAAGGACATCATCAAACGAGATAAGAATACTAAGTGGTAGGCTCTCTTAATTTGTTCTAACCTAAGGAATATTCCATAGAATGTATTAGTTGTTTCTAGACCCATTATCAGGCTAGAGGAATTGTTTGTGTCCGCACTCATAATTTTACTTGACCACACAATCCCAATCAGAATGCATCCCCTCCCCCTTGGTGTTCTCCTTCTCATCCTTCATGGTCCACACCTTCTCTCTGATCTTATCCACCTCAATACCATTCCCAACCTCCCCATCAATCATTTCAGCCATATGCTCGTCCACATCCTCAGTGGAATACCCCATCATAGGGGTGGAGGCCCCTATTCAACCAATCTCTAGCCTTACTGCCTCCACCTCCATATCAACCATAGCTCCTTCATACTTCTCTACCTAAGCAACCTCAGATGCCTGCTCAACAAAATATGAACCCAAACAACAAACAGGCACAACAGGTCTATAGTGGAGAGATGTCCTACCCTACCTATGTTGTGGAAATTCAAGAAATAAACCTTAGATATGGAAGACTAATTGCAGATAACCAACCTCCATCTCCACTTGAGGAGCTTGAAGAGGAAAAGTAAGTGAGTGTTCCTAAGCCAATCAACCTCCTTTTCCTGAAATATTGATCCATCCTAGTGAGCACACCCTAGAAGAGAATGAACTTCCGGTAGAATTGAAAAACTTGTGTGTTAAAATCCCTCTCCTCCAATCTATCAAGGATGTCCCCATATACAACAATTTAATCCAGAAGAAATGCTTCAAACATCATAGGAAGAGAAATAAAGACACCCCTACCATTAATGTCATTTGAAAACTATCTGAATTAATGTCTGGGAGAGTGATTTGCCCAAAGTATCTAGATCTTGGAAGTCTTATGTTAAATGTGTACATTGATGGCATCATTTCCCCCCACACCTTCATTGATCTTGGGGCTTCCATCAATGTGAGGACTAAGGATACCATGCTCAAACTAAATCTCCAAGGATCATTGAGGAAGACCACAAAAGTGTTGCATCTTACAAACAGATCTGTAGTAGCTCCTAAGGGATTTGTTGAGGATTTGATGGTCTCTATTGATTCCTTAGAGTACCGTACTTTCTTATTTCTCCAGCCTAAGACCAAATTCAATGGTTATCCTCTCATCCTTGGAAGGCCATGGCTAGCCATTGCTGATGCTTACATAAGTTGTAGGGCTAGGAACATGACCATTAAAAATGGGCATTTGTTTAAACAATTGGTCTTGTACCCTCCTGCTCAACTATCTCTAGAGCAAGACTTACCCTTATGGTTGGAAGAAGAGGAGGAGAATGAAGTATACCATACCACATCCAACCCAATATGTACCCTAGATGATATTATAGGAGGGGGGAAACCTGATGAAGATGACTTAATTGATCAAATACTCTAGAATCACCCCCCCAACACCATGCCTCTTGATGAGTTAGTGAAGAAATATGAAGATAACCCTGGGAATGATTTGTGCCTAGTTGACTCAAGTCATACTCATGTCAAAATTATAGAATATGGTCCAAATAAAACATTGAAAATCAACCCCTCTCTCAGCACCTCAGGAAACGTAGTTATGTAACATGATAAGAGAGCACCTGGATGCCTTTGCCTAGAGTTATAAGGAAGTGGAGGGAGTGCACCCTTCGATGTGTAATCAACACATTTACAACAACGAAGGTTGCAAACCATTGTGCCAACCTTAGAGGAGAATGAAACCATCCCTCAAAGACATAGTCAAAGAATAACTGCAGAAGTTGTTGGATGCAGGGTTCATTTACCCCATCTCAAATAGTGAGTGGGTGTCTCCTCTAGTTCTACCCAAATAAGAATGGAAAATGGAGGATCTGTGTGGATTACAAAGAGTTAAAAAAAGCCACTAAAAAAGTCCATTTCCATCTACCTTTCATTAATCAAGTCTTCGATGGTCTTGCAGGAAAGAATTTCTTCTCTTTCCTAAATGGATTCAGTGGTTATAATCAGATCCATATCAGCCCAGAGGACCAAGATAAAACCACATTCACTTTTCCTTGGGGTACCATTTCTTATAGGGTCCTTCCTTTTGGATTATGTAATGCCCCTACCACTTTTCAAAGGGCAGTCCTGAGCATCTTTGTTGAGTTAGTCCATTACTCTATAGAGATCTATATGAATGGTTTCACTTCCATTGGGAGTGAATTCTTAGAGTCTCTCTCCAACTTGGGGAAAGTACTAAAGAAGTGCATTGAAATGAACCTATCCCTTAGTCCTGAGAAGTGTGAGCTCTTGATGAATTCAAGGACTCTTCTAGGCCAGTCAATATCCTAGGAATGACTACAAGTGCAACCAAATAAAATTGCTATCATAAAGAGGGTCCCTACTCCTCAAAAGCAGAGGGATGCCAGGATTTTCTTGGGCTTATCTGGATAGTATAGGAGATTCATCAAGGATTTTAGCAAAGTAGCCTCACTATTGTTTGTATTTCTAGCCAAGAACTCTAAATTTTATTGGTCAAAAAGTTGCCAAGAGGCCCTGGAAGTCTTGAAGGACAAGTTGACTACTGAACCCATACTCTGAGGCCAAAATTGGACTCTTCCTTTCCACATCCATGCTGATGCCTCTAAAAAAGCTATAGGAGGCGCTCTACGCTAGATAGATGAAAGTTTTCTTTATGTCATTTACTTCATTAGCAAAAAATCTATCCAAGGTTTAATTAAACTACACTGTGACTGAAAAGGAACTCCTAGCTATTGTCCATTGCTTGAACAAATTTAGACACTACATCACTAATTATCAAACATTTGTGGATACTAACCATGCTGCTATTAAATACTTGATGAAGAAGCCTGATGTGAATGTTAGAATTATTAGATAACTAATTTTATTACAACAGTTTGATTTAACTATCATTGATAAGCTAGGTAGAGAAAATGTAGTTAAAGAGTTTTTGTCTATACTTGGTTTGCCTACAAGTGAGGAAGGAATGGTTGATTATCAACTACCATATGAGCATTTATTTTCTATTTCAGTTCTCTCCCCATGGTTTTTAGACATAGCCAACTGCTTAGTTGCTGCAGAATTCCCTCCAAATATATCATCCAAGGAAAAGAGAAAATTTGTAAGGAAGAGTGCCCCATTCACTTGGATTGGGGGAAATCTCTTCAAGTTAGGGCCAAATCAAATATTGAGGATATGTGTTAGGGAGGAGGAAGTCTTTGACATCCTTCTAGCCTTTCATGATGGGCCTTGTGGAGGTCACTTTTCAGCCAAGATGATAACCTTCAAGATACTGCAAGCTAGCTACTACTGGTCTACTCTCCACCAAGATGCAAGAAGATACACCAGTCAATGTGACCAATGCCAAAGAATAGGAAGACCTACTCCCAATCATCAAATGCCCTTGCAACCTCAGTTGACTCTAGAGCCATTTGACAAGTGGGGCATGGATTTCATTGGGCACATTGATCCACCATCAGGGAAGAAAATGTACATAATTGTATGCACTAATTATTTTACAAAGTGGGTTGAGACCGAGGCTCTGAAGGTAGCAACATAAGAGAAAGTGGTTGAGTTCTTAAGGGCGAATGTATTTTACAAGTTTGGGTACCCTAGAGAACTAGTCACTAATCAAGAAGCTCAATTCACATCACATATGATTGAGAATTTGTTGAGGCAACATAAGATAAAACACATGAAGTAAAATTTATATCATCCTCAGGCCAATGGACAAGTAGAGGTGACTAACAAAGCATTGGAAGACATCCTCACCAAGGTTGTGGGAAGCCACAAAAAATATTGGGTTGACAGACTAGTGGAGACCACTTGGGCCTGTAATATTATCTGGGAAAAAACCACTAGCTTCACCGCTTATGACTTGGTTTATGTAAATAAATATCTACTCTCCATTGAGTTTGAGTACAACATTTTGAGAATGGAAGCATATTTGGATTTAGATGTTACAAAGGAACAACAAGAGAGGTTACTCCATCTCAATGGGTTGGATGAATTCAGGATGCAAGCCCTCCTACACACTGAATTTATTCAAGTACAAAGTAAGGTTTGGCATGAAAAGAACATCAAGGACAAGGAATTTCAAGAAGGTGATTGGGCTCTATTATATGACTCCAGGTTTAAGAACTTCAAAGTAAAATTGATGACCATGTGGTTGAGCCCGTATCTGATAGAGAAGTGCCATGACAATGGGGTTGTTCATATCAAGACCATTGATGAGGAAGGCATTCCCTTGCTTGTGAATGGATACACATTGAAATCCTATACAACACCTTTGTCTAGGGAAGATTTCATCAATACCATTAGTAAGGAGGTAAATGTGATTGGAAGTGTCTTAGCTTCCAAGTCACACAATTCTTGAAGACTGTTTTTATTTTTGTGAAAGAAAAAGAAGAAAAAACAATAAGGGGTCTAGATGAAAACCTTTATGAGGCATATGAGTCCAACTCTTGCGTTGAAAACCTCCTTTAGGCATCCCAAGATTGAAAAAAATAAAAATAAAAATATCCCTCGGTGAAAACCTCCTTTGAGGTGCCTAGGGTAGGTAGACAGGCTGAAAACCTCTTTTGGGGTGACCTGCGCGTCTTTTAAAAATAAAAATAAAATAGAAGAAAAAAAACCAAAAATGCCATGGCAGGGACCTCAAACCTGCCCACTAATCAATTCTGTGATTTTGCAAGTTTGTAAAGGCAATAAAAGATTCAGAGCTACAACGAAGACATGCCAAGTATCATTTCATTTCTTCCTCCATCCACTTCATCTCATTCATGCCTACCATTTCCCCATCACTCATCTCCATTTTTACGCATCAGAAATCATTTTTTGGCATTTTCTAGTTTTCTTTAGGATGTCTTGTATCTGCTACAGGAAGATCCTGTAGCACTACAGGATGTCCTAAAATGCTACAGGAAGATCCTGTAGCACTACAGGATGTCCTAAAATGCTACAAGAAAGGGATCCCGATAGGAAAATCACTATTTAGGCCCATTCTAGGTTGATTTTGGACCCTACATCTCATCATACCTCACCCATCATCAATGTTCCAAGCCATCATATCCATACCTAGCTCCGTGTCATTAAACAAAAGCACAAGAAAATGAAAAATAAAAAAGAAGAGGCCCAAAGGAAATGTCCTCCCTTTCCTCAGCCATTTGTCACTCCACCTAAGCCTTCATCATCATTCTCCAACCCCTACACCACTATCCATCCTCCCTCTAAGAAAAAAACACTGAGTAAGGAAGAAAAAGGCAGCTACAGGGTTTCCTATAGCAGTAGAGGATCTCTTGTAGTAGCTTGTGCCATGACTACAACCAGCTTGAGCCTACATTCTTCTTCACAACCAGAGAAAAGGGGAGCACTAGCATCTCTAAAGACATTATTTCTCTTATCTAGAGCTCCACAACAATAGACGCATCAAGGATGTACCAAGCACCTGCACACATGGAACAACAGGTAGCCAACTACATAAGCAAGAGTAAATAAACATGAATGACAAAAAGGAACATTTACCTGAGTAACAATAGAGTACGCCAATCCACCAGCATGCATCGATCAACAAAGGTAGGAATAGGTATGGCCACTCATCAAACTCTTCCCCAAGTATGATATGATGAAAATGTATAGATGTTGAAAACATTCTTTTTTATAAGTTGGAGGTGGCCAGTTAACTTGGCCACCCTCAGCTCATGATCAAAAAGTGAAATCCCAATCAGCATGCCACATTGGAGTGTTAAATCAATGGGAATCAATCCAAAATGTGGTTGATTCAATTAAGTGGGAGTGGGTGATGATTATGAGGGAAAAGTGCATGATCACCAACGATGGGCCAATGATACCAATTAGGAAATCTTGTACCACTGCCATCCAACAAAGTACTCCAAGACTCGACCATAAATAGCACAAAATTACAAACTTTCATGTACTTGTTTCTCATTTCGAAATCAGAGAGACTGGGACCAGCTAGGAAGCCATTAGAGAGTCAAACCCTGTTTTGTCCACCTTACAAGAAACAGAGCTATAGGAAGCTACAGGAAAATCAGAAAGCTACATGAATCACTGGAATTCCACAAGAAGTCTGCAAGGAGGTGCCTAGGATCAAATTGGTCAGAAATTCTCATAATCCCAAGAATCACAGTGAAAAGTAAGTGGCCCATCTCTCCTATGTTCATGATTTGATAACTAAAAGGAAAAAAAAGGAAAAGACTCTATAATCTTCTAGTAATTACAGTGGGCTAGAGAATTAGACATAATTTTGGGAAATTTAAGTGAATCATGTGGATATAGAAAAGGGTATAAATTGCATTCATCTACCAAAAAAGTTTTAAAATCTCAGCCACCCTTAAACACATACTGAATCTAGCCTACAAAATCTCTTGCATTTAGCTATAACTAGAGAAGCGAAATGGGAGGGGGATTCAATAGAAGAGAACCCATACCTACATCAAGGATTCACCTTGATACCCTTATGGTATATATATTTAGGAGGCATCTCTGGTTGGGCTTCTTTGAGTTTCTCAGAGGGTACGATGATGATATATCCCATGAGTTTTCCATGTCAGTCAACCCTCGGGAAAGAACAAGTTCTACCACTATGATGAGAGGGTTTTCTAGTACAATAAAACCTGAGGTGATCAACAGAGTAACCACACTTCCTTAAGGGGTACAATGGAGGAGGGAGGACAAGGTTATCAACACCTTTGCTATGAAAACCTCTTCCTAAATGATGAAGAACCAATTAAAGAAAAAATGGGGTCAGGAGGGAGAGCCTTCCCTATCCTTGGGATGAGGTGAGCTACCACATCCTCAAATATTTTTCTTGTGAAGGGAGGCTTCATGTATTTAACGGCTACCAATTCAGACTCCTCCATGCGTTGAGGTTCAAAGATGATTTACCCATAAACCAAAGGCTCAGTGTGCCTTATTTCCTTTTGCATTCAATTATAGACATGAGCTAGAAGGTGCAAGAAGGGAAACACTAGAAATTATCACATCATGGAATCATTAACATGATAATGGACAATGCCTTGAGCCAATTGAGAATTCCTATTCTCTGGTCCACATTTAGTGACATGGAAAAAGAGGTTTTCCTTGAAACCCAAGCCCCTGAATATGGTGGGACCCCAACCTCTAGTTATGAAGAGGAAGCAAAAGAAGTAGAAGGAGAAGAAGGAGAAGGAGAAGGAGAAGAAGCAAAAGAACAAGAATAAAAAGAAGAAGAGGAGGCTGAGATAGAAAAAATAGAGGAAGAAGAAAAAGAAGGAGAAGAAGAAGAAAAATAAGAGGAGTAGAAGGTAGATGTAGAGCTATAAAAAGGGTCTCTTTCACCTCTAGTTACCTCACATTAATATGTCAATCCGGGAATGTCTGGTTATTTCAAAGAGTGTATCAGTCTGAGGCTTAGCACTTGCCAGAGTAATGCTTGTAGTACAGCTTTAAAATCTACGAAAGTAAATTAATGCCAGTCTACAATTTAACTACTTCAAAAGACCAAATCACACCAAGTATTGCATCAGCCAAAGGTTCGGTAGCAATAACCCATCCTTTCCATAACTGATGAGAACATATCATAGGTCTGGGAGTCAAATGCAGATGTTGGGCCCAGTACAGCCTGAGACCGTTCTTAATGAATAGAAATGAAATAGCAAGTAAAGGAAATAGCAATGAAATAGAACAACACATCAGCCAAGGGCTTGGTAGTAATAACACATCCCTTTCATAGCTGATGGGAGCAGATCAGAGGTCTGGGAGTCAAATAGCAGATGCTGGAGTTCACTACAACCTGAGACTGTCCTTAAGAAACAACAAATTAGCAATCTGGAAATGGAACAACAATTGAAATGGAATAGCAAATAAATGGAACAGCAATTCAGAAATGGAACAACAATTGAAATGGAATAGCAAATAAATGGAACAACAATTCAGAAATGGAACAACAGTTGAAATAAGCAGTAACCAAGTTCCTCAAGCTGTAATTCTATTTAATCTCTCCAACCAAAACATCAATCCTTCGGTCTTAAAATATGTACACATACGATGGAACAACACTACTGATCAAAACCTTAGAAACATAACATACTCAATCTGCTTCTGTTATTGATCTAAATAAACGCATACGATTGCATCTCAAGATGAAGAACAGTAACATTCAATAATCTTGTGAAAACAGACCTTTCAAGATAACTTGTTATAATGCTAAACACAATTGTAATGAACTCTGTAATGGAGTGATAGTGTCCTATAGAGATTAATCAATACTTAAAGGATTGATAAAATGACACAGCTTCAATATAAAGTTCAGGAACATGAGACAAGTTAAACATAACAGAGCATGTAATGTAATATTCTTAAAACATAGCAGATTACCAGATTACGTCCACGGACAAACCACACAGAAACCACGCGTAATAGTACAAGAGCAAGTGTCCTCCAGGGCCGGGCCCTTAGCCTCCAGGGGTACACCGCTTAAGATAGATCCAGGCTCAAAGATAAAAGAGTGAACAAGTCTGTATTAAGGCATGAAATAAAATTACAGGAACTCAAGTCTTCAACAGAACATAAAGATCATAGTCCTGATCTTCCTTAAAAGAAATTACATAAAAGAACCTCCTCCGTAGCCAACAGTGCTATCCCTTTTATAAGGAAGATGGCGAAGATATCTAGATACAGAAAATAGATAAAATAGTGATCCCTCAGGATCTAAGATCCTGAGGGATTCACAGAATCGTTAATACTGCGTCACTTCTTTCCTTTTCTACTCCGTGCTGGTATCTCCGCGTCCTTTCCTAGGTTGATCCGTTTTGATCTGGTTTGCTTCCGGTCTCCCGTCAAAGGGACAACAATTAGCTCATTCTTGTTTTTACCTTTAGAATGGCCACCTTCCGTTTTTCCTCCCTCCTGCACATAGAAATGACGATTGTCAGTGTTTCTCATTAATATTTCGTGTTTCGTTATAAATCCTTATCATTATCTAAATTTCCCATACAAAAGGCTTTTGAGTTTTATAAAAAGATACCAAAATAACCATCGAAACATACCTTCCTTGATACTCCACACACCCCCCAGCTTACCCTTTTTCATGGCCTCATGAAAACATTGTAGTTGACATGCAGAGCGGTGAGGGAGTAGGCTGGAGATGGAATCTCGTGTGGGGGCCTACACCCATGATGCGAAACTAGATGATCAAAGAAATGGCTTGTCTGGCCCTCGGGCATCTCATATAGGGCTTGGTATCTGGGTGTAGGATGCCAAATGATTGGACTCCGGAACCTATATCCTAACCAGGATGGCAACTTTCTCTTGCTCCTTTCGCCATCCTTCGAAAGCTTGGCTTTCAAACAGGTTGACGTTCCTTAACTGCTGCTGTAATTCTTCATATTTTTCTCGGGGGACCGTTTGCTCCCTGAGCTTTTCTACTTCTTGTTGGGCCTGCTTCAAATGATGGTGAAGGGTTCTTGTTTTTTGGGTCCTTTTTCCATGCATCCGTGGAGGCTGGGAGCTTTACTTGGACTTTCTTATTACGCTGCTTTGAATTCATAGCCCTTATTACTCCTGAAGGTGGTACCTCCATCTGAACCATCTTATCATCTTTTTCAATTTTAACACGAACTCCAGCCCACTGTTGTTCCTTTTCGAATGGAACAACAGTTTGTTCTTCTGTTTCAGCAGTTTGTCTTTCTGCTTCATTAGGAACAATAGTTTGTCTTTCTGCTTGAATCATTAGGAACAACAGTTTGGCTTCTGTCAGGGTTTCGAACAGTGGGACGGCTTCTGGTCCTCCGCCTCCTGTTCTTAAGGGGTCTTATTGGTGTGGCCAAACCTTTTCTTCTTGAGGTCCCTTTCACCCTTTGCCTTGCTTTTAGAAGCCTAATCTGCTGGCGAACCCTGACTATTACGTTTAACAATGTCCGCTTTTCCTTTTGTAATTCCCTTATTTCCATCAACTTCTCAGAAAGAACAGCAGACTGCTTGCTGTGGGTTGGAATGTGGCTAACTTCCTGATTTTCTTCTTGAGGCGGCTGTTCCGGGATAAGAACCTTGCTTGGCTCTGTTGTTTCTTGGGCTGATTCCTCTTCTGTCCTTATTTCCTCCGGACTTTCCTCTGGTGCCTTTTGACTAGGAACGGGTTGTTCCTGCTCAACATCTTCTGTTACCTTCTCATTATGAACGAGCAAATTTTCTACTTCTACTTCTTCTATATGCACTTTCTCAGGTGCGTCTTTCTCCTGGGTTTCTTCTACGACCTGGAGGTTGGATGGACTCGGGGGTTGGCCATATTCGCCCATATTGGCCAAAATGTTGGCCAATTCATCTTCCCCTAACGGGTCCTGTACTGGGCTTCTTCCCTGCTGTTCCATTCTTTCCTCCTGCTCGGGCTACTCAACTTCTTTTTTCTCGTCTCCTTCTTCTTCAGTCTGCTCATCCTGTTCTTCTTCTCCTCCTGTAGATTGCTCTGCCTCCTCCTCTTCTTCTCCTGTTTTTGCCTCTGCAGACTGCTCTTCTCCTTCGACGTCTTCTTTTTCCATTTCTATTTCTGCAGACTGTTCTTCCACTTCGACATCTTCTTCTTCTGTCTCTGGCTCTGCAGACTGCTTTGTTTCCTCACTGTTTTCTTCCTCTGTCTCTATCCCTGCAGACTGCTCTACATCTTCGTTGCTTCCTTCCTCTGTTTCTGTCTCCGCAGATTGCTCATCTATGATCTCTATTGCTTGGCTCATGTGAGCCCGGGGTTTCTTCAATTCTTCTTGTAACCCTGCGAGCCTCACCGACTTTCTACATTTTTCTAGTTGTTCAAATGTACCAGCGTCATGCTTCCGCTTTTCGGGTCATTTTTCAGGTTGCTTTTCAGCTTGTTTTTCAGCTTGCACTTCTGTGCAAGTGTCCTGCTTTCGTTTCTCTAAACGTCAGGGTGTGCTATCAATTCGTTTTCATTTTTCCAGGCGTCCAGATGCGGGCATCCCTTTATTGATAATATCAATTAGTTCTTCCCAGCTGCTCTGCTGCTGGGTGAGACTATGATTCACTATCAAGCGAATTAATCCGTGGTGGCTAACCACAGATTCTACGTGCTGTGCATTTTTCATACTTTGTGCCACATCATGCAATAGTTAATTTAGCAATGTAGGTAAATTCACAGAACATTTTTGTTTTAAGACAGCTAGGAGTTTAAGATGTCGTGTTCTTACCACGTCTTTTCTACCCTCGCAAGTAATGTATCTCTAGATGATTTTTGCCAATTCCGCCCATGGTTCTCCTAGCGTTGTTGGTAGCACCCCCTTTCCTCGAACTGTCAAACTTTGGCCCTCGTCCTGAAAGATTTCCACAATCTTCTGCAGCCTTTCCTTCTTTATTGTCCAAACTGGTCCCGTGGCCGGTAGTCCTGTGACTCTTGCTATTATGTCGTCAGTGACTCCTATTCGCCTTCCTCTTACTGTGGAGTATTCTTCCTGTAGGTTCTGTAAAAATTCTTTCACTACAGTTTCATTAGACTCCTTCAGGCAGTTGAGATAGGTTAACCATCCTGCTCTCTTCAGGATTCTTCAGGCTGCAGGCGAAATAGTTAATGTTTGCGGTTCTCGGCGGACTGACCTTCCTCCCATAGCTTCACTGCAAATTCTCAAAGGAACAACAGCTATTCGTTGAAACGCAGAGAAGCTGGTGGCGTATTCCTTGTTAAAATTCAAATGCAACGACGTATGCAATGAACAGCAACTCATGCAGAAGAAAACAAAAATGGCAAATGATCATACCGTTGAGTCGTGTTGTGCTCGAGTACAAAATTTTCTCGAATGACAGACTGACACGTGCTCTGGGGAATGATGAGGTTACCTCCCCCCCCGCAATGTGATAGGCTGTCCCAGCCATCAAATAAAGAAGCAGCGTCTGCTCTACCGTGAGGCCTTTATGGAACAGCTTATGAAAATATGCCATGTCTGCAAAAATAGCCTATTACTGAAATCGAGGTAGAAAGTTAGATCGCTTTTAATGCGTAAGCGACTGCGGTGAGTTGATGGAAGTTTGGGGATAAGACATTTGCCATAAATAGCGAGTCTCATGCGGTCACTGTCACTAGCTCCGTAATGATTGGCGATAATAGGTAGTCATGCGCTATATGGTTGGGTAATTAACTTAATTATCACGTTATAAGAAACAAGAGGATATAATCTCCTTACCCATTGGTGTAAAAGTTACGACTTCAATGCCATTAACAGAACTCTGCTGCCGACAGGTGTCCATAACCTTGGCAGAGTTTTTTATTTCAGCCCGGGAACCTAGTCCTTTGTGTATGCTAGGAAGTGTTATATAATGTCAAACTGTAGGCCACTATGTAGGCTTGGTAACCCGTTAGTCATAATGCCATTCACGAGGAAGGAGCGAATAGTGGGCAGGCCGGCTCTTGGTGAGACCTCCTGTTCCAAGGGTTATTTATTTTGATATGCCTTTTGGACCA
Source organism: Pinus taeda (assembly GCA_000404065.3). Taxonomy (NCBI): domain Eukaryota; kingdom Viridiplantae; phylum Streptophyta; class Pinopsida; order Pinales; family Pinaceae; genus Pinus; species Pinus taeda. The sequence goes on from APFE030924724.1 coordinate 197,539, forward strand.
TTTCCCAGGTGTGGTGGCCCTAGTGGGAATGCCACTTCACTTCCATCCTGATGATCATGTTAGGCCAGCTCGTAATGAGACTCCCTATCCTGCAATTTGAAAATTTTTTAAAAAAACCTGCTTTGCTTGCTTCTTTTTTTCTTGCTTTTAATAGAGAGCCTTTCCTGTTTATACACAAAGGGTGGTTCAACACTCCTTAAGAGTAGGAATGGTGGAAAAAGTCTTAATATCCCAATAGGAAGGTATAGACCCTTTGATCTTATTGCCGAATGATAATCAAAGTGGGTAAAAAGGGATCAACATGATAGAGATAACCAATCAGAACAGAGTTAGTAAAACAATGGCAACAAAAGGTGATAAATAAGCATATCTTTTCCTACATCCTTTCGCCAATTCAGGGCAGTTACTTATAAAGATAGCGATTTATGATTTACTGATTTCCGTATACTGTGTTTTTGTTTCCATCACATAAGTGGATAGCCGTATTCCAAAAGACTCGAAAGAACATTAGTACTAAGCATCCTTATGAAGGAACAAGCTATTCTAAAACATATGAGTAATGCTTTTTTCAAGGAAGGGCACAACAACAGTTGTTTGTTTGGAGAAAAGAACAGTGGAAATGAATGGTGCTTTTCCCTTTTTTGAAAGGGAACAGCAAAATCAGACAAGTGCCGTTCCTTTGGAAAAAGATCGGCAGAAATCAAACAATGTTGTTCCTTTCAGAGACAACAAAAACACACAAGTGCTGTTCTTTTTGGAAAAGGAATAGCAAAAATCGCAAGTGTTGTTCCTTTTGGAAAAGGAACAGCAAAAATCGCAAGTGTTGTTCCTTTTGGAAAAGGAACAGCAAAAATCACAAGTGTTGTTCCTTTTGGAAAAGGAACAACAAAATCAAAACATGTTGTAAAAATATGTGCAAAAATAATTCAAGCAGTTATATACAAATTGTAAAGAAAAGTAAACTTCTTAGTGAGTTACAGGTGGAGGAGACTTGTCTTCCTCCCGTAAGATCTCCATATCTGAATCTTGGCGTAGTTGTTGACAGAATGACTCCCGAGTAAGTGGTTTGCGATAAAGACGGACTCGATGGCTGTTTGCCTTAAAAGTATACCCAGAACCATCAATAGTAATCAGTGTGAGGGTACCATTGTCATGTACTTTCTAAATTTCATATGGTCCCAGCCGACGAGTCTGGAGTTTCCCGGGAAATTCCTTAAATCTAGAGTCATATAAAAGAACCCAGTCTCCTTCATGGAAGACTCTGTTTTTAATGAGAGCATCATGCCATTTAGCTCTCTGCTGCTGTATCAGGGTAGTGTGTTGAAGTGCAGAGAGCCTAATTTCATCCAACTCATTAATCTGTTGCAATCGATTAGTTTGTGCCTGGGTTAAGTCTAACCCAACTTCTTGTGCTGTTCGTAATGTCTGGATTTCAAATTCTATAGGAAAGATAGGTTGCTTTCCGAACATTAGCTGGTAAGGTGAGTGGCCAGTGGTGCTTCTCCATGTTGTTCTATAAGCCCACAGTTCTTCTGGTAGTCTGGCAGCCCAATCGCGTCTATGTGATGCAACTGTTTTTGTTAGAATCATTTCTATTATCTTGTTGTTGCTTTCTACTTGCCCATTTGCCTGTGGGTGATATGGGGTGGTCATTTTATGCTAAACATGATAATTGTTGAGTGTTGCCGCTATTCTATTCCCAGCAAACTGTGGCCCTCTATCTGTGATTATCTCTCTAGGGAGGCCATAGCGCACAAATAGATGGAGCAGGAACTGTATAACAGATTCTTCTGTAGCTCTAGGCAAGGCTTCTGCTTCAACCCACTTGGTGACATATTCTGTTGCCACTAAAATGTATGTTTTCTGGTTTGATGGTGGGTTGATTGGTCCCACGAAATCAAGGGCCCATCGCTCAAATGGTTTGATGACTAACTGTGGTTTCAAAGGCATCTCATCTGAGTGACTAGGGTGTCCCGCTCTCTGGCAACTATCACATGCTTGGACAAATTTCTTTGCATCTTTAAAAATTGTGGGCCAATAATACCTTGTATGTAATACTTTATGTGTAGTCCTGTGATCAGCAAAATGTCCACCACATGGTTGGTCATGGCATGCTTTCAATATATCAAAAATTTCATCTTGTCGAACGCATCTTCTGATTTGCATCTCTGCCCCTGTGTGAAACAAATAGCCCCCAATCCAGGAAAATCGGGTACTTCGTTGGACAATCTGTTTCCACTCATCAGGGGTTAGGTGCTTTGGTAACTTACCTACTGCTAGGTAATTGGCGACATCAACATACTAGGGTGTTTGAACAGCAACAGCAAAGAGATGCTCATCCAGAAACTGATCTTCAACTGTTGCTGCATCGACTGGCTTTGGCATTCTTGAGAGGAAGTCAGCTACCGGGTTTTCTTTCCCGGGTCGATCCTTGATTGTAATGTCAAACTCCTACAATAAAATCAGCCATCTGGTTATTCTGCCATTTGTGGCAGGCTTATTGGCTAAATATTTTATAGCAGAATGATCTGTGTACAAGATAACGGGATATCCAGTGATGTAATGTCTGAATTTATTGATAGCATGTATAACAGCTAGAAATTCCTTTTTAGTGATAGTATAATTTAATTCAGCAGGGGATGGATTTTTGCTAATGTAATAAATTGCATATCGTTTTCTATCCTCCTCCTAGCCAAGGACCACTCCAATGGCTGTGTCTGAGGCATCAGATGATATCTGGAATGGCAAATCCCAATTTGGTCCCTGAAGGACTGGGGCTGTAGATACGAGATTTTTCAGGTCATTGAAAGCACGTTCACATTTTTCTATCCAAAGGAAATCAATATTACCAGTTAGTGCATACAATAGTGTAGCAATACATGAATAATGTTCTATAAATCTTCTGTAATAACCAGAGAATCCAAGAAAGCTACGTACCCTTGTTTGAGTAGTAGGAGTAGGAATGAGAAAAAGTATTTGGATTTTGGCTGGGTCTACCTGAATGCTGGCTGCTGAAATATAGTGTCCTAAAATAAGTCCTTCTGTCATCATCATGTAGCATTTTTCATGGCTTAAACAAAGCCTGGTAGCTATGCAACGTTGTAGGATTTTTTCTTGTGTTTCCAATGCTGGATCAAACTCCTCTCCGTATGGAGTAAAGTCATCCATATATACTTCCAGTCCTTCATTTATTAGATCTGCAAATATGCTAAGGATGGCCCTTTGGAATGTGGCAGGGGCATTACATAAACCAAAAGGTAAAACTCGGTAGGTGAATGTTCCCCAAGGAAAAGTAAAAGTAGTTTTGTCCTGATCTTCAGGGGCAATCTGTATTTGGTTATACCCACTGAAGCCGTCAAGAAGAGAAAATAATTTCTTCCCTACCAAAGTGTCCAATACTTGATCGATGAATGGGAGAGGAAAGTGATCTTTCTTCGTTGCCTTATTTAGTTCTCTGTAGTCCACGCAGATTCTCCACTTCCCATTCTTTTTCGGTACCACCACAAGCGGGGAGACCCATTTACTATCAAAGATAGGGTAGATGAAGTTAACATCTAAAAGTTTTTGGAGCTCAGCTTTTACTACTTCCTTTAGATGAGGATTTAATCTTCTCTGAGGTTGTCTAACAGGTCTTGCATCATTTTCTATATAGATGTGGTGTGTACACAGTTGAGGATCAATTCCTTTCATATCAGGGTAATCCCATGCAAATGCATCTTTATATTTTGTTAAAATATGGATGAGTTTTGTTTCTTGTTCCGGTGTAAGGTCGACATTAATGTTTAAGGTTTTTCCAGGTTCGATTTCCACAATTTTACTATGTGCAACTGAAGTGACAGGGATTGTGTGGTCATGCAAATCTTTCAGAGGTTCCTCCTCTACTTCGTTATCAAATGCTGCTTTTATCATATGACACTGGGTACGAGATGTGAGTTCAGTTTGACTGATAAAGTTGTTGATGACATCATCTTCTGTTTGATCTTTGAACTCTAGCGCTTCTTGTATAGTTAATGGAGATCTAATGTTGTCAGTAAGATATGATACAAGGTGCCTATTAGTTTTAACTATTGTGATGCTTGGCTGCACTGGGGGATATAGTACTAAATTCTTGATATCCGCCCCCTTAGTTATGATCATGTTCCCTTGCTGACAGCCGATATAGGCATCAGCGGTAGCGAGCCAAGGTCTTCCTAAGATCAATGGATGTCCATCTAGTCAGGTTTTAGGGTTTATTATCAGAAAATCAGTTGGGTATTCCCAGGAATCAACCGAGACCATGACATGATGCAATATGCCTTCCGGCCTAACCACAGATCGATCAGCCAATTCTAGCAAAGTTGAAGTGGGTTTTGCAGATGTAATACCTAACTTTTGGCAAGTGGCAATTGTCAATATATTGATTGCAGCTCCAAGATCAAATAAGGCATTAGTTAAGGTTTGGCCATAAATTTGAACAGTTACTATTGGGTTTCCTAGGTCTTCATACTTAATAGGTGTTTCCTTTCCTGATAATAGGTCAGATAAAGTACCGACTACTTGAACTCTTGCATTATCTATTACATTCCTTCTCGGTCTTTTTATGCACAATTCCTTAATAGTTTTAGCGTATATGGGGATGTCTTGAATGGCCTGAAGGAATGGAATGTTTATGTACAAATTTTGTAATTCTCCCAGAATGTCGAAATTAGGTTGCTGTATAGGTCGAGGTATGACTAAACGTTCTGGGAATGGGGGAGAGGATGTAGTTGCCTGATTCTGAGTTTGTTGTCCATTTACATCCTCTTCTTGTGACAGATGTTCTCTAGGTAACTGATCTTCAATCTGAACTGTTTTATTTCCCTCTGTTTGAATAATACACCCAGATCTTAGCTACAGATCATTGCACTCCCTCAGATCGGGTCCTTCTTCTGGTGTTCTAAAATTTGGAGTGCTTGGACCGGTCTATTATTTGGATTGGGATTGGGCTGGGCTTGGAGTTGGGGTCTCAGATTAGATTGGGGGTTTTGTTATAAAGCTGGCAGTGTAGGTTGAGGGAAATGAATATTTCCTACTGGCTGTTGTGTTGGTCTCTGCTAGTTAGTCTGCCAGATTGAACCTTGTGAAGTGGGGGGAGTCCATTGTGGTGGGTATGGGTTGTTTTTCCAGTATGGTGGGGGGTAAGGAGGATTCGACCAACCAGATTGGCTTGTCTAATTTAGCCACGGGTTTGCAGAAGGGTATGACTGTGATGACCAGTTTGGAAATGGGGGTTGAAACTGACTTTGCCATGTATTATACTGTTGAGTATTATACTGTGGATACTGAAAAGAAGAAGCTGGGTTTGAAAACATACCAGTTTGTCGCGGATGCCACTGACGACGCTGGTTAAGTAGATATACTGCCTCTGGTTCTTCTTCTTCTTCCTTTTATACCATTTTCAATCCAGGTAATGAGGGAAAACTTTCCGTAGAGTGATTCCTTGTACAAATGGCGCATGTCTGAACTGTATCTAGTGGGCACTCCTTATGGCTATGCTTCTTCCTGCATCTAGGGCAGAAGATTGCCAAATTTTGTTCTGCCTCCATTTGTTTCTGCTTAGCCTGCAAAACGTCCAGTTGTGTAGTCAGTGTTCCTAGTATATCAGTTTTAAAATTTTCAAATAAATTTCCAATTTCCACACGTGTTACTCCTTCTGATGAAACTTTATTTTCTTGTGCAAATTGATCATGTTCTGCTAGTTTAATTCATGTACTGCCTCTCGAACTCCTGATACATAGATCAATTATATCAGCAAAACTTTCCTGATAAATATCCCCTTTCCCCATAATGTTTAATGTTTCAATCCATTGTTCTTTCATGCCCCTTATTAATGTTGTTTTCAACACGTTATCAGGCAAAGGTAGCGATGCATAAGGGGATCTTTGCAAATTATACTGGAAACGTTCCACATATTCTTCTAATGTTTCGTTTGGTCTAGCTATCATCTGAAATATTTCATCTTTTAGTTCTCTAGACCTACAGTAGTCTTGATATTTCTTTAGAAAAGATTCTTTCATTTGTTCCCAGTTATTTATAACTCCACCACCTAATCCCATAAACCATCTTAAAGATGCCCCTTTCAGAGTGGAGGGGAACAGTTTTAGTTTATGGGGGTCAGTGGTGTAATCATATCCCCTACATAATACATCAAATTTGAATAAGAATGCATCCGAGTCCTCTGATGTAAGTCTGTGAAATGTAGGGATGTGTTGAAGGGGGATTGCTTTCATAGGAGCATTTGCTGCGGAATCCACTATGGGGTATTGTAATGTAGAGGTTTGGGTGTTTGGTGGATTTTGAGCCATTGGGTCAAATATATGCCAATAACCTTCCGGAAGATCTAAGAGGGTATTCCTAGGTTGAGGGGGTATGTTTTCAACAAGAACAATTTTAATAGCACTTCCTCTATCTAGAATTTTTGTCTGAGGGAATAGGGCATCTTCAATAATAATTTTTACCGCGCTCCCCTTGTCTAGACTATGTAATGGCCGATTTATCCTAGGAGGAGATCTTGGCTATCCAATTTCCCCTGTTTCCCCTTCTCCTTCACAAATATTACTTAGGTTCCCTTCCTGCAGTCGTTCTGGAATAGAATTTTCAATTTCTTGAAAGTCCTGTTCGTCAGTCTGACTATGCACCTTAGCAAAGGCTTCAGATGGTGAGCCTGAGGCCTGAAGGGAACTAGTAGGTTGTTTGGAAGTAACTTTCCTGGGTCCTACTGAAGGCTGCGATTTGGCTTTCTTATAGATTTCATCTATATATGTTGATCATCCAAGGGTCACCGGTCCCTTAGATTTTTCTGGTTTTTGTAACGGTTTGGGATTTTTCTCTGGCTTTTTTTGCTTAGTCACGCACTCAATTTAACTACCAAGTTTTAAGCAGATAATAGCAAATCTGCAGGAAAGCGGGCAAAGGAGCATGGATTTTACATGCTCCGCGTGTAGGTTCTTATCTTCCGTTTTCAAAACCCAATTCTTCCCTAGCAGGTTCGTACACTACTCTGAAAAAGAAAAATGGCTACACTCCTTCCCCGGCAACGGTGCCAAAATGTAGAGCTATAAAAAGGGTCTCTTTCACCTCTAGTTACCTCACATTAATATGTCAATCCGGGATCGTCTGTTTATTTCAAATTGTGTCTCAATCTGAGGCTTAGCATTTTCCAGAGTAATGCTTGTAGTACAGCTATTTAAAAGCTACGCAAGTAAATTAATGCAAATCTACAACTTAACTACTTCAAAAGACCAAATCACACCAAGTATTGCATCAGCCAAAGGTTCGGTAGCAATCACCCATCCTTTCCATAACTGATGAGAATAGATCAGAGGTCTGGGAGCCAAATAGCAGATGCTGGGCTTGCTACAGTGTGGGATCGTTCTTAATGAATAGAAATGAAACAACAGATAAAGGAAATGGTAGTGAAATAGAACAACACATCAGCCAAGGGCTTTGTAGCAATAACACATCCCTTTCATAGCTGATGGGAGTAGATCAGAGGTATGGGGACCAAGTAGCAGATGTTGGGGTCCACTACAGCCTAAGTCTGTCCTCAAGAAACAACAAATTAGCAATCTGGAAATGGAACAGCAATTTGAAATGGAACAGCAAATAAATTGAACAACAACTAAATGGAAGAACAAATAAATGGAACAACAGTTCAAAAATAGAACAGCAATCGAAATAAGCAATAACCGAGTTCCTTAAGCTGCAATTCTATTTAATCATGCCAACCAAAACACCAATCCTTCAATCTTATATGATGGAACAATACTATAAAACCTTAGAAACACAACATACTTAATCTGCTTCTGTTAAAACGCATACGATTGCATCTCACAATGAAGAATAGTCTCATTCGATAACCATGTGAAACAGACCTTTCCAGATGACTTGTTATAATGCAAAACACAATTGTGAAGAATTCTATACTAGAGTAATAGTGTCCTGTAGAGATTAATCAATACTTAAAAAATTGGTAAAATAATATAGCATCGATATAAAGTTCAAGAACACGAAATGAGTTAATTACAACAGAGCATGTAATAGAATATTCTCAAAACACAGCGGATTACCAGATTACGTCTATGAATAAACCACATGGAAACCACGCGTAATAGTACAAGATCAAGTGTCCTCTAGGGCTGGGCCCTTAGCCTCGAGGGGTACACCGCTTAAGATGGATCCAGGCTCAAAGAGAAAAAGTGAACAAGTCTGTATTAAAGCATGCAATAAAATTACAGGAACTCAAGTCTTCAACAGAACATAAAGATCATAGTCCCGATCTTTCTTAAAATAAATTACACACCCCCATAGCCAACAGTGCTATCCCTTTTATAGGAGAAATGGCGGAGACATCTAGATACAGAAATAGGTAAAACAACGATCCCTAAGGATCTAAGATCCTGAGGGATTCGCAGAATCATTAATACTGCGTTACTTCTTCCCTCTTCTGTTCCGTGCTGGTATCTCCACGTCCTTCCTTGGGTTGATTCGTTTTGATCTGGTTCACTTCTGGTCTTCCGTCAAAGGGACAACAGTTAGCTCATCTTTATCTTTACTTTTGGAATGGCCACCTTCCGCTTTTCCTCCCTCCTACACATAGAAATGTTGATTATCAGTGCTTCTTATTAATCTCTCGTGTTTTGTTATAAGTTCTTATCATTATCTAAGTTTCCCATGCAAAAGGCTTTTGAGTTTTCATGAAAAGATACCAAAATGACCATCGAAACATACCTTCCTTGGTACTCCACAAAGTGCAAATTGTATGTTAGAGTTATCGAGTTGTCTGCCCTAAGTTTTGAATGTAGTGTCAACCTACCCATGGTCTGCATACCATGGGATTGTATAACTAGAGCGAGGTGCTAAGTTGTAAAAGAAGAAAAAAAGGAAAATGGGATAGAGTCTAGAAGATAACGAGCATAGAGTAAGAGTCTAGGTGATTCAAGTCATAGTAGGAGGAAGAGGCTCTGCAGCTGAGTGTGCAGAGGCCTTGTAGAGTCTGCAGCTAAGTGCACAGACCCCTGTAGCTAAGTGCACAGGGTGGATTCGAGTTTGTAACCAAGGAAGAAGAATAATAAAGAGAAGTTTGATTCCAAGTCTAGTATATTTGTTCTTGTGTGATTTCCTATTTGGTACCATATGCAATTGTACTATTTTATTTATTGCGCACACTTATATGAATGTTGAACACTGTTAAGTATAACTAGACACACACAGATAAGCTAGGTGATCAACTAATATCGGGCTAATAGTAAGGAATTGGTTAATAACACGGATTGGGCCTCGAGTAGGGTTGTGCGATCACCTAAAATCATCAAACATCTCTAGGGTATAGAAACCTGGTTCTAGCACCCTCCCATACTACTTCAGGAGAGACCTCAGTTCGTGCTCTTGTACTATTTCGGAAAGGGCCAGTAGTACTGGGATTTGTTTGGCTAAATCACCTTTGTACCTGGGTCAGGTCCCTACAAGCCAACAACTACTAATCAATTTAGTGGGCTTGGCTGCTTGTAACTCCGAGATGATGAGACCTCCTGGAGGAATCTTTGACTTATTGAGGATTTAAGGAGGGAGATTTAATCTCCTAAAATCCCTTTTTCTTGTCTAATTTGAGTTCCTGCACTTAAATTAGCCAAAAACTACTCCAAATCCTATAATTAATGGCATTAGGCCACGTGACATAACATCTCACCTTTACCCTTATCACTCAGTAAAATATAATAAAATATGTAAAGAAATGTGAGAAACATTGATTTTAATAGGCTGGAGAGTGGCATTAAGGCCCAGATAATTTACCTATCGACCAACCTCATCACCATCTATTGGATATAGATTAAGAGTCAATTGAAATAATTTACATTTGTTTATAAATTAATTGAAGGCCATTGTCTTGGCTTGGTAACTAGCTAATGATAGTGCCATTCACAAGAACTAACAAGAATGAAAAAGTCGGCATGTGATGAGACCTTTTGTCTTCCATCTTTTCAACTGAAATCCATTACCCTAGCTTGGTGACCAGTAATGGTAATGTCATTCTCATTAGGACCCATTATCATGGTATGCCAACTTGTAACGAGACCTCCTATCCCTAAATTAATCTATTTAGGAAAAGAAACTTTGATTATGATTAACCTCACATGTGTTACTTAATAGGTGGGAAGGAAAATCTACTCCTTAAGATCACAAGATGGCGTGAAATTTTTTTAGTTACTAATATTTACTGGTTGGTCCTTCTACCCTAAAGAAAACATCTCAGATAATGACTAAAAGATTTCTCGAGTTGATCATACTAGGGTTCTCATGAGAGCTTGTTAGGGTTTTAGAAGAATGGTCCACCATAGGAGGATTTTCATGAATACCTTTGAAGACAAACTTGAAAAGGTTTCTTGGATGATAGTTTTTTAGAATGAATACACCAGAAGTAGGTTTTTAATCTTATAAATGGAAATTATTAAACATAACTATAACGATACCCCTAACTAACCCAATGAATAATGTCATCCAATAACCAAATTCACTTTATAAAATATGAGGCATTAAGAGTGAATTGCTTCTAACAAGTCTTACTACAAGAGTGCTTAATGACATAAATTTCAATAATTGTTCCTTAGGAATTGTGGTTTCAAGAGTGTTTTTGTAATAATTTTATTTCAAATGACATTTTCATTCATTTATCTTATAGTACCCTACCCTAATTTAGAGAGAGTAATATCTCCTTCAAGTGTTGGAGTCCCTACAATGTCACCATGTGTGTAACCTAATGCTAAATATACTCACACTTAATTTTAAAGAATAAACTTCAAGACATACCAAAGTATGAGAAACAAGTTGTTTTAATGTATATTGCACCAAGAGTTGTTGAATGATGAGGGAATGAGGTGTGCAAATGACTGCTTGAAACCAATATTGAATGGGGTCCACATATTTATAATTTTCCAACTCGTACAAATATTCCATAGCTTAATGAACACTCTCTTTGAGGAATATTAAATAGGTCAAGCACGAAAGAAAAATCCCTCAAATTTAGGCTCAAATATTTCTTTTCATATTGATAAGAATGGTTGAGAGAGATTCTAGGGTTTTGAGTTTCAACAACAATTTTAGAACATGTTCCAATTAAATATTGCTCCTTCAATGGTCTTTGAATCAAAGTTTCTTCCTTAGGCAAATATTCTATAGTGATAGGAGATGTTTCCAAAATCACCTCTTCCCCCAACTTTCAAGACATATCATTATACTCAATTGGAGAATCAATGGGAAGAATAGGTGTTTCAAATTGTTCTATAACCTACTTCTTTGGGTTCGGGTTTGGGTTAGTGTTTGAACTAAGGTTTGTAGTAGGGTTGGGTATAGGTTTTAGATTAATGAATAGGGTTAGGTCTAGGGTTTGAATTAGAGTGTGTACTAGGTTTAAGATTAGGGTTAGGGTATAGATGAGGATAAGGGCAACGGTATGGATTAGGGATAGGGCATGGATTAAGATAAGAGATAGAGTATGGATTAGGGTAAGGTTTCACAGGTAGCTGGGACGATGGAGGAGGATGAATTTTTAGTGCACTGAGTGAAAATTGTGATTATTTTTTTTATTAAGTAATTGATTTTGCATGAAAGGCTACCATAGAGAAAAAGCTTCAAACCATTCTTGAGCACATTGGGATATCTAACTCAAAGGAGAGGGCCAAGGAGAGGGCCACTGTGGCCATGAAGTAGGATTTTCAATTGGAGGAGGATTAAAATTTTTCCATGGAACTATAGGATTATAAATATGTTGAGGAACCTACTCAAGGTAATAAGAATTAGTCCAAGTATTAAATGGTGATGGGTTTTGAGTGATACCTAGCGGTTGATTCAATTCCTTACTTGATTTCCTTAGTACATTTATTAATCTTAGAAGTGATGGGAAATGCTTTGTTGCATGAGCCTCTTCACAAATTCTACAAACTTTCAGGCTACTCAGTGGACACTTTCCAAGGAAGTGCTTCCTCATATATTTGGCATGATCGATCAGAAGAGGTTTTTCATCCTTTTTATGTTTTTCCTATAATTCATCCAATGTTAAAATAAAAGATTTAATAATATTTTTTATATCCTCAATAAAAATATTAAATTATGCACTTGTGATTTCTTCATTGGATGATTTGTATATCTCTATAGAAACATCAATGCTTCTCATTTTTTATTCCTTAAAATACCATTTTCCTATTCTCAACAAGCCAATTGGTATATTCTGTTAGCACAATGATAATTTGTATATACACACACACACACACACACACACACACACATATACACACACATATATATATGTATATATGTATGTATATATATATATATATAGGGGGGTTCTTACAACACTTGAGAAATAAAAAACCTTTAAATAACTAAGATATGAAGGAAATAAATAAATTCATAGAAAAGAACTTGGAAGAGAAGCTAGGTAAAAGAAAACCAAATTGTAGCAAGTTACCAAGGTAAATCCCCTAAACACGTCCCTGGAAATGGTGCCAAAATTTATAGCGTAATCAACAACCAAAAATTTAATTTTCAATCCGGGAGTTTGTAAACTTTGAGCCACAACACTGGAAATGCCAGAGAGTGCCCCCAACAACCTACAAATCAAATTCTAGTTTAACTTCTACATAAATCTCAAAAGATTAAATTGAACCCTACACTTCAAATGAAACTTGAGAAAGAATAAATACCAATCCTAACGGTTGGAAACAAACCTCAATCTAACATTTGGAAAACAAAAGATAAACATGCAGTATTATAAATTGCAAAAGGAAACCCTAGTTGTTGGCAGACATAAGATAAATCATAACTACTATTTGATTGGAAACCAAGACATGCCTAAACAACATTAAAAGGGAAGAATGTAATGCTAAAATAAATTCAAGATCGATTCACACTATTCTCTATGTAAAGCAAGACTTTAATTTGTACTAATTCTAGATAGTTCGCCTTTCTATAGAAAAATCCTTTAAGAAATTAAGATCTGATTTACTAAAAGCATCATCAATTGTTATTAAATATGTTCACTTTGTAAGAATATTATGTGGATAAGGTTGAAACAAAAAACACTCTCGCTCTCTTTGTATGGGTTTGAATAAACAAATTCCTTGCAAATGATATTGGGGAAGGAAATCTCTACTTATGGAAATAAAAATAAATAAATTAATTAATCCTAGAACCATGATCTTCCAACCTCAAGTATGATATAGCTTTCATCGATCAATAAATTCTCTTGACCATGATTATAAATGATCAGTAACATAAATATGAGAACTCTATCCCTAATGTACAAACAAGTATGCATTGAACAAATGAGTATGATGCTTAAGAGTTATTCAGAATTTAATTTATCTGTGCATTGATTCTCAATCCATACATATTTTCTTTAGATCATAAGAATTCCAATTAATGAAAAATTGAAAGATAGGAATAATTCTTATTTTTCTAGAATATGAGGTCATGCATTCCCATTTGATCTAAATCAATATTGTGCATTCAAAACTAGTAGAGGCAAAATCTCATAGAACAAATCATTTGCGATTCAAACAACTTCGATAGATGGAAATCGTATACCTTATGCATCATCTTGCAATTAGTAAATAGATAGATTGAAGGGTATTGAGAAAAAGGTTCAAAACATGAAGTTGTGAAATTAAGATCAAGAAATAGAGTCTTAAAAAAACAAAATTCTGACCAACATAATCAACACAATCCGTGGAAGGAAGGATGCACTAATTTGAAACAAATGACATGGAATCAATAAAGAATTTGCTATAAAAATTCATTTTATGCACAAAATAAATCCTCCCAGCATTACATTCAAAGAATGAAATCAATCAAGAAATACTGATATGAAAAACTTTTTGCAAACAAAATCTCCTGATCTAGTCGTACGCACACTATTCAGAGGGTAACTGGAAAAATCAATATAATCACTCAACAAATCAAAACATATCCCAATCTCATCAAATCAGAGTGGTGTCGAGCTAGTTTGGCAGCCAACCTAACTAGATCACACCCTCTGTCAATGATTTATTTCACGTAGAGATTATAGTCATAAAACGTATAGCATAATTAAAAATAACATAGCATTAAGTGCTTCGATTAATCCTGAAAGCTCAGTCTTTACATGGTGTAGGAAAACACCAGACTCCAAAAAACAAAGGGAGTGATCGACATATTGACTATACTCATGTAATTTTAAGTTGGAACCATCTCCCCCTACGCTCAAGGCCATGTCTTAGTTTATATAGATATTTACATTAAAAATCAGGCTATTAAGAAGCCAGTCAAATACATAAGGAACAAATTAGAAATCATAACAATTTTCCGTGGATAAAAGTTGGATCTAGTTCTAGTGCAACTAAATTTGAGTTAGAGGAGTTGACTTTGGTACATGAGGAACTGTTTTTGGAAATGGTTCCTCTTTTCTTAGTCTACGACTGATGGTGAAAACTAAGTGTGATGTTGGTTGTTGGATTATGGGGGCCTAACCTAGGTTCAAAGTTATTTAGCGAAATAAATCCCTACACTATTGACCCTTTTGGCATCAACCCATAAAACACGGACTGAAGTCTCATCCGAAGCAATATGGGGGGATGTTGGAACCAAGTTTCTGCACCCTTGAAATGTTTGTGATGTCGGTTTAGTCCAACTATGTCTACCTTCGCGCAGGTCATTTCACGCCATGTTATAACCTTTAATACCTTCACGATCTCTTATAATCATCTTTCATGTAGCCCTAACTAGGGGCTGAGATGCTTTCGCACTGCTATGGTAGTGACTTGTGCTATTTCCCCAAATTACACTGCTTATCTTACTTATCTTCTTAACATACCTCACTTATCTTCACGTAAATAGTTATTATAACTTGCATTCACTTAATCAACACAGTTATACACATTCACGCATCATATAATCATTAAAATTGCAATGTATATCCAATGTAACAGATGCATAAAACAGGAAATAAATACACAGAAATGGTAGGAAAATTCTCTTTATTAATATTTCCAACTGTTACAGACTCGACTCGCCCTGTGCACTCAGTTACAGAGCCTTCTCCTATTCTACGTCACAAAACTAGACTTTACTCCTCTTATTTATCTCAATTCTTCATCCTTGCTTATATTATATCTCTTAACTACTTAGAGCCTCACTCTATTTATACAATCCCATGGTCCAGGGACCATGGGTAGATCTCTACAATCGACATTACAATAACAAAATTAAGGGTGGACAAACCTATGACTCTTTTACAAACTACACACTCTGCGCCCACAAAATGTGGAGTCTTTACATCAGAATTACAATCTTTGACCAAAATCTGGGCTTTAAGCCCAAAAACATCCCTTTGGAGATCCTGCACCCAACATTGATTAACAAGAATTTCCCAAAATATCCTTGAATTAATATTCAAACTACCAGGTAAATAATGTCCTCCAAATTTGAATAATTGAAGTGGTCTAGGCATTCTTTGACTCTAGTGTAGGAATGTGAATGCAGGAGCTTAATGTGTGTTGCAGGAGCCCTTCAGAGTGTGGTGTGGATGGAGATGGACCCTAGAACATTTATAGGATCACCCTGGTATGAAGTCCCAACTATACCTGAAACCATTTGGTGTGGGAGTCCCATCCGGTGTGATGGCTCAGTTGCCATTGTCTTAATGATTTGCCTCAACTCTTGCTTGTCAGCATAAGAGAGTGGCCTCCTTTGCCTTTGAGAAGTGAGGTTCACGTACCTGGTGATTGCAGGTGTTACTTGTATCAATGGTTCTTTCATTGTAGAGGGAGATCGTGAGAGTGAGTCCCAAGTCAGTTGGGAGGAAGCTCCAACTCTGCTAGGAACAAATAACATAACAGGATGTGCACAACTTCCAAAAGAGTAGTCCACACAGATATGGCAGTCACAACACATAAGGGAAGATAACACATACAACACTCAGTGGTTGAGTCCACACGAGTGCAATGGTTGTTACAACAAGTTTTATGTGAAAGGTATGTATGAATTTTTGGGAGGTAACCACCACGGGCGAGAAAACATTAACAACACATACAACACATTTTCATTAACATATTATGTATTACAACAAGTGAAATAATTTCAAGTGTTCAACATAGATTAAAGCAACATGCATTACCAATGTTCAATATTGGTCTTACAACAATTATAATACATGTGTGAAAACGTGTTGGCCTGTTAGCAAGCTTCTATATTAAGTGAAAGTTCCATGACACATCGTTACACCATACATCACTAACCCTGTGGGCGGGGCATTGGAGCCACTACTTACTCCTCAAAGAAAAGATTACAGACACTCTTGGTTATGTGGGAGGAGTTGAGGTGAAAAAGTCCTTTGCATGTACAAATGAGGGGGTGTTTATAGCCAAGGGTGAAACTGGCCCTTGTGGTTGTTCGACTACCCTCATGAATGTTTGACTTCCATGACTTTTCGACTTTTCATGACTCTTTATACAACAAGTGGGTCTCTTAGACTTCCACATTACATTACATTGATTGACAACATGGCTATAGTAGAGATGTGGACGGCATGACTCATGACACAACTCGACATGACAGTGTTGGTACATTTGTGCTACTGATGGAATGCATGTTGAGCTGTAGTGCTACTGGGTGATGGATGTCTTGATGGTGTGTCACAATTTCACCTCTGCATGGCAAAGTGTGTGGATTCTTCAATAGTCATTGGTTCACTTGATGTTTCTTTGGCACGCTACTCCTTGCTTGTATGTTGGAAGCCTTGACAGGCTCATCTATTTGCGAAAGGTGCATGTTGATTTATTCGTCCGTCCATGAGCACATCTTGCATGTTTTCTCATCCATCCATCTATGGACACATATGTGCATGATCATCCTTCATTCCTCTATTTGTGAACCTGTCCTTCTACATGTGCTCCCTTTGTTCATCCCATTCATCGTTGCTCCTTATTTGTTGGTGTACTTGTACATGCAGTCACTCATGGTGAGACGACATCAAAACCAAAAACCTCCTAGTCTACCATGACACATGATAATTTCAGATGCAGGTGATCAGGAGAGGCAACAGGGTTGTGAGGTGAGAATATGGCTCCTGGCACTGCTGACGAAAATTACACAAGAGTCACTAGGTGAGCAATCCGAGTTGACAATGATTGTTTGTTAGGTCTAGCTTAACTGGAAGGAAAAACCATGAAAATTTTGGGAGGAACAGTCTATGCTCCAAGAAGGTAGGGTAGACAAAATCTACACATTTTCTGGAACGAGTGGACAGTAGGGGCTTGATAGCAAAAAAATTGTAATTTCTTGGATGAACAGGTCAGGCTATAGGGAGGATTGGCAGATAGGATTTTCACAATTTTTTAGAGGAACAGGCCGAGAACATGGGAGCCAAAACTCCACAATTCCTAGAGGGAACTGGCAGATGGATGCTTGGTCGCTAGAAGAAAAAACTACGTAATTCCTAAATGGAATAGACAATTCTTTACCAGAGCATGGTAGCAAAAACTGCGTAATTCTTGGAGGGAACTGGCAGTCTGTTGCTTGGAGCTATCGGCGAGAAAAATTGTGTTGATGCTGGACATTGGCCGACTGATCACCTATATGCATTTTCTGAGCTAAGAAAAATATTGGGTAGAAAAGGGCTTTCTCATGAAAACTGTGCAATTTTTTGGGTGAGCAACTGGTTGGATTTCGGGAAGACTAGTTGGAAAAACTGCACAATTTTCTAAGAGAGATAGGGATCGGCACTGGGTATCTGTCCAGCATGTCTACACAATTTTCTCAACCACCCAATTGGGCAAGGTCTGTAGCCTCTGCACAAGTTTTGAGGGGAGTGAGTCTTAGGGTGGCTATCGGGTCAAACTCCCTAGTTGACTAGCATGAAGGCTAATTGATTTGCTTGTGGGCAGTGTAGCTCAAAATGGCTTACTTGGTTCTTTTGCATTGTTCTGGGTGATCATCAATCGAGTCACTGGCAGGTTCATTTCTTGTCTATCAGAGGGGAGTCTAGTCATCCGAACTTCAGCAACAATGGCTAAGTGTGTGAATGAGTTAAAGATGCATATGTGATCCTGCAAACACACTATTACATGACTCGAAGATGAGACTACTCAAACCATCTAGACACACATGTTCAACATGACTGACCGACGGTGTAAGTGACAAGCACGATACTTGTGATTGATCATTGGTCGATCATGACGATGCTTGCATGATAGTGAATGTGACTCTATGTGTAATTTCAAAAAATCTTTCCATAGCGAACATAATAAGTACACACAAAGTGAAGACTTTGAGCATGACCAGAACATGGTCACAAGCATGACTTTGACATCAACATGAAAAAACTTGGGTGAAATGAACAAGCAAGGTGGATGCAGAGACTCACATGAGATCATGGAGTGAACCAAAGTGTGTGCAGTCATCAAGTGAAACTCTCAAGGGATGCTTCAAAATTTGGCGCAGGCCATGGTTGTAGCCACTACAACACTTGGTGACACACTAGTAGAACTCCAGCTTCTCTGTTTTGGTTCAGTGGTAGCACAGGGCCTTGGTATTTCAAGGAGTATTGAATCACTATGTGGGTTACTTTGGCTTCCCCATGTACCCCATGGACATACATAGTTCACATTTTTCCAACTCAGTCAAACACAATAAAAATTTCAGCTTGATTATAGTGTTTTGAATTCGGGAAGGGTAGTTTAGCTTGTGAGTTGAATATTTTTAGAGTATAAGTTTCCATGTCTAGTGTTGCTCCATTAATAGTAGGCTTAGATAGTACCCTGGTGGAGTCACGCAGGAACACACACGTTGATCCACTTCTAGCGAGCCTAGCTAATACCCTAATGGATTTGCATGCTTCACCTCTCTGCACAGGAAGCCTTTCTCTTCTTTCGCCTTTTTATTTTTCAAGAGGACTAGTGTGCATAGGAACTTATTTATTTTTTGGGCAGAAAAGGGATCATGACTTATTGAGAGTAGAAGAGGTTGTTCCTTCGGAGAAGCATGTAAGACCTATAACATAGGTTTGCCCATTTAGATTTCTCCCCTTCTCTGTTTCTACTATTTGGATGAGCTTGAACATGCAGAGTAGAAAGCTCAGTACATGCATGGGGCTTCACAGTGTGGACACAGGTTCATGGTTGGACCAAAAATTCCCTTGCATACGGCTTGTATTTTTTTATCAAGACTTCATCAGTCGAAGGTTATAGCCAAGCACAGAGAAGATGGGCACAAGATTGGTCAAGTGTTTGCAGTGTCACAAGTCTCTTCGAATTTCAACCACATACTCTATTCGAAATCCAGAATGTAGTAGTTGGTAGCAATTATTTCCATAAACAAAAATAGTAATATATAGGGAAAACAAAGCAAACATAAACAAAATAATAAGCATGAAAAACAAAGTTAAAGCAAAGATATTAAGCAAATAAAACAAGATAAAAACAACAAGCAATAGGTAGACTATGTACATGGCATGGGGAGTAGCCTAGCCTACTAGAATTAGTGATTGAGATATTGGTCATTGGCAGGAAGGTTGTCAACCTTCCCACTAGGTGATTGCAGATGGCGTGTGTGTTTTCCAAGCTTCTGAAAAACCAATATTAGGCTACTGGGTTCCAAAAGACCTTTAAGTCAAGATGATAACACCGCTTTAGATATTGTGTGCAACATAGGCTCAATTGATGGCACATCGTAGTTGTTTTTATTCTAGGAGTGGTTCAACTTTCTAAAATCAATGCATAAGTAGATTTCCCTAGATTTCTTACGTGCATAACTTAAATTAGAAACCCATGTATGATGACGAGCTTTGCAAGTAATCGAAACATCCAAAATCTTAGTCCATTTTTTTCTGTATGAGGAGTTCAAATGACATATGTGCTTTACTTAGCTTTTCCTACAATGGGTTGGCTCCTCCTTTACCTAGAATCCCATGTTGGACTATTTGCATGTCTTGTGAACTTAGGTCATCATCTGCCCATGCAGGTACATCCTAGTACTGTTTGATCAAGCAGTCCTAAACTTGCAGCTACTGATGTGTATGGTTTGTATCGAGACTAACCATATTCGGATTGTGATTAGTTCCCAGGGTCATTTACTCTCTCGTAGTGGCTCTCTTGTGGGTTCTACTGTTTTTGGGCCCTTGGCAGAAATTCTGCAAACCATAGATCTCATTGAGAGAAGCCCCAACATTGGGAATGGGGTTTCCTTTCTTGCTCTCAGCTGCAGTTTTCAGGGGTTGCTTATGCTTACCTTCATCAATTGTTACGTCCTTCAAAGCATCAACATTGTTCACAGGGTATAGTATCACTTTCACTATGACCAAGTTGAGGTTGAAGGTCCTTTACAAACCCAACATGAGTGCTTCATACTCAGCAACATTATTTGTGCACTCGAACTTCAAGTAGCTTGAAGTCATGCATTTTCTCTTTTTTTGGGAAACTTAGATATACTTGGTCCTTGAGCTATTGGATATCTCTGATTTGTCAAAATCCATGGTCCACAACTTCTCTGTACACAGACTGCCTAACATGTTGACAATAATACTAAGAGGGGGGGTGAATCAGTATTATCTAGTTCTCTTAACAAATCTTCCTTATTTACACTTTGAATTATTTTTGCATATCAGTACCATAAAATAATGAGCAAGAAAAACAGACAGTCACATCAAAGAACACCAGATATAAGGTGGAAACCCAATGTGGGTGAAAACCACCTGCTGCAATATGTCTCTATCTTCTTTCAAATTAGAAACTCCTTTTACAATGGTCTTGTACTGGTGCAGTCCTTTACCAGTACGCAGGCTGCAACCTGCAGAGAGCTACAACTCTCTCTCGTTTTCCAGTCTCTCCTGGAAGGGAGCTACAACCCCCTACTTCTTTTCTTTCAAGGACCACTTTCCATAAATTTTCAAACTAGATCCATAAACATCAAATGATCATCAAGTACCAGTAAGTCACCGAGATAACCAGATCCACAATAACAGTAAACTAAACCCAGAACACCTTATCAACAAAAAATCATTCAACAAAAGATCTTAAGACAGATACGCAATTTCCTTTTCTCTGGCCTGTGGCGTCTCTGCACTGCGCCTTCTGTGGCGCCTCTGTGGCGTCTCTGCACTGCGCCTTCTGTGGCGCCTTCGCACTGCGCCTTCTGTGGTGCCTCTGCACTGCAGCTTCTGTGGCGTCTCTGCACTGCGCCTTCTGTGGTGCCTCTGTGGCGTCTTCGCACTATGCCTTCTGTGGCGCCTTCGCATTGCGCCTTCTGTGGCGCCTTCGCACTGCGTCTTCTGTGGCGCCTCCGCACTACGCCTTCTATGCATCTCCGCACTACGCCTTCTGTGGCGCCTCTGTGGCGTCTCTGCACTGCGCCTTCTGTGGCACCTCTGTGGCGTCTCCGCACTGTGCCTTCTGTGGCGCATCTGTGGCGTCTCCGCACTGCGCCTTCTGTGGCACCTCTGTGGCGTCTCTGCACTGCGCCTTATGTGGCGCCTTCGCACTGTGGCTTCTGTGGCGCCTCTGTGGCGTCTTCTCACTTCCGCAGCTGCAGCGCTCGAGATATCACCCTTCACAGATTCGCTTTCCACTTCACTTTCATATAGATCGAGCTTTTGAAACAATAACCCAATATTTCAGATCTTAAGATATTCAACCCAAAAGCATACTCAAGCAAAATGATCTCCTTTGCTTTATATAGGCAAGCTCTTCCTCAAATCATGGACCAATACCATGGGCCAAAACCATA
>APFE030924726.1:0-22131 GCA_000404065.3 Pinus taeda
GCAATTTAGGACACACTAAATTGACCAAACACCCATATAAGATAAAATATTCTAGAGACAACTTAAAAAGACACAACACTGTGACTCTGGAGTTTGGGGAAAGTCCATCTCAGCAACATACACTTGATGCCTCTCGGTCACATATCGATGCCAACCTTGGTACTTTGTGATGGTGTCTCCAAACTGTTTGATGGTGTATTTCTAGAAGTGGACTCTTGCCTCCATGGCATCTAGTTATATGGTCTTGGAACTTGTATCCAACTCATTATGAAGCATGAGCAGCATGGTGTTTACCTTGGCAGGACAATTGATGTACTTTTGCATATTGTTTGTGTTCAACTCCAAGTCTCCCCTCGTGGCCTTTTCTCTTAGCTGCTCCATGTACTCATTGATCTATAGCCGCACTTGGTTCTTGGGTTTAGCATTGGTGAGGGAACCGATTGATGGGATCTTATTCTTTCTCACCGTGACATCCAACCATTGTACAATCACACATATGAGGCATGTATTTTGTTGATGAATGGGGTGAGTTGTTTGTAGTTTTGGATAAACATTCAAACCTTTTCTTTCTCCATCTCTACTTGTGGCTTCATCTTCTTTACTAAGTCAAGCAGGGCCCCTTTGTACCACATTGTCCACTCTTGTACATGGGTGATGGCAGCATGTATGTTCTTGAGAGTTTGAACAAACTCTTTGCTCCACTGCTATAGGCCATGCACACAGATAATTGATTTATGCACGGTGATAAATCCATCATAGAGCTTCCGCATGGTACCCTCACGTGTTTATACTTTAGCAAGTATCATTGTCCTCATTTCCCTCAATGCGGAAAATGAATTTTGCATTTATGCTCGTAGTTGTTTTGCCTCTTACCTGGAAGCCTACAATTTCTTTGTCAGATTTTCATTCTCGGCCATTAGGTACGTAACATTTGAGCTTGTTGCTCATGCATAGGCCAAGTTGGCATCAACAAGGGCGGTTGGATGCTTCCTGGTGTTTGACACTATCACCCTTTCCTTGATGAATGCAGGTGATGTGTGACCATCCAGAAAGTGATTCCTTCGCTCCTGTAAAATCTTCCTATGAAATTCATCAAATGATATATTATACACATCCATAACTGGATCATCATCAAGGAGAATAGTATCTCCTTTCTTGCTCGGGACTAGTTCTAACACCAGAGGTGGTGGAGATTGAGAGATGACCTCTGGTGCTCTCAACATAAGGTCAATGTCTTCATTTTTTGGCTTTTGTTCCAAATCCATGTCTAGCACTTCAATCAGTTGCTCAATCGGTTGAGAAAGCTCCCAATCCTACGTTTGTTCACTCTCTTCCTCAGTTATTGGTTGTTCTAGCTCATCAACCTGTATGGGCATTGTTTCCTCTGTCATCGTGCCTTGCCTTTTTTCTTCTTCTTGCTTTTTCTTCTCTTTGCTTTCTCTCCTCCTCAACTTTTTTTCTTACTTTAGCTTCTTCTCCATCTCCTACAGCTTCAGTTCTTCTTCCTGCAATATTTTCTTTTCTCTCTTCATTCACTCTGCTCTCTTAATCAGTTGCTCCCTCTTTGCTTCCACTGCTAAAGTTGCCTTCTCTAGGATATAATTTTCCTTCACCTTGCAGCCTTTCTCTCTCTCTGGGTCCTCAAAAACCTTCCTCTTTCCCTTGTCTTTCGTTGGATTTATGCCTTCTACTGTTTTTGTTGTTGCTTCCAAAGTTGTTATTGTCTATGGAGTAGCCTTCCAAGTTGTTTCTATACTGACCGACTTATGGAGTTTGAAGGCATTGTAGCAATACCTCCAAGGGTCCTCCTCTTGCCAATGACATACCCCATGGATCCATGGAAAGTACACTCTCACACAGTAGTCCATTCAAATACTATGGGGATCATACAGATCAAAGTCTCTAGTGTCGAACTCAAATTTCACTATGTCCTTAGCCTTAGCATCTGCATCTTTCAAACTCTTAATCTCATATAATCTGATACGCAAAGGAAGAGCGGGACATGGTGCTTTCTTTTTCCTATGTAGTCTTGCTATCAACCCTGTAGCGAGGTGGTATGAGACTTCTTCCATGATCAGCTTGTTAGTGGCATACCATGGTAGAACATGTGAAGGCTTCTCTCCACCAAACACTCTAATGAAGGTACCACCTATTGAGGCATACCAATCTTCAATGTTTACTATCGCCTCCATTTCTTCTCAAGACATGCAAGGTGGATCCTACTCAAAGATAAGCTTGTACAATGGGATGATAAATTGGTCAATTAACCTTGCCATCACTCCTCAATAGCTGCAGTTGGAAAGAAACTTGCAATAGGTTTTGACAACAGTCTCTTTTGGTGTTAATGTCTAGCTTGTGTAAGGGAACTGTTGTTGGGTACAGATTGCATCCAGTAAGTATGCGAACATGTAAAACCCCACTTGCTCATTCTTGGGTGGATTATAAGACTTAGCCACATGGATCTTCAACTGATGGATCCAATAAATCCAGCTAGTTGAATGGCCTTCTGTCATTCACCAACTGATCTAGTAAGACCACCCACCCTTTAGGAAATGTTTTTGTCTTCTCTTGACCATATATTCAGTAGGAAAAGATGATTAAGAACTAGGAAGACTTCTTGAGGGAATTTGTCTTGTAAACATGGGTATGTGTTTGTTTAAACTTCAACGGCTCTTTCATCCAGCACTTAAAAATATCTCTCGTGTTCACATAGCTATGGGTGGCATAAAAGAGTGATTCCATTCTCTTCACCATCTCAGGCAAGTGTTGGCACAAAAATGACATCAGGGAAGAACCCTAGTTTTAGGCACAAAGAGCCAACAATGGTTCGTTGTAGTCTAAGACAACGTCGGCATTTTCACCTTACCCCAAGCGATAAGGAGTCTCACCCGAGTTGTGCCGCAACTGAAACTAAGAAGGGTTCAGTATAGGGTCAGGCATATCTTAACCATTACTCGCTAAGCGGACCTGTGAGTATATTCAGACTAACAGTATATCAACATGATGATCAATCTACCTTGAGAGGAGACTCACAACACTTCCAAATTTTTAGTGGGTCTAGACATCATAATCAAATACACATCATACCAAGTAACCAATCTGACTTCTCATTTATATTAATCCAACAAAAAATTATTACATTATACATTAGGCCTCAGCCATAGACAATTGCATGAAATACCCAGTTACATAACACTATTGATTGCAATAGACTTCAACTCTAGCTTCCCAGCTACCGCTTTGGCCTTCAGGTCAGATGTTTTGGTAGCCTACATCCTCCTCATTACTCGTTCATGACCAGAACTGTTCAACCTATCTCTCCTTGAGGCCTCCTCCTTTTGTATTCACCTCTGTCGTTTGCTTTGCTAGTTCTACTTGGTTGTCTCTTTCCTTGACTACCTCTCGTTCGCCTTATCTGCTCGGTTGCCCCTACTTTCTGCTGACACCTTTCCATGACCATCCTGCAACTGCATGTTCATGTTTTCCTCCTTGGTTTTCTTCTCCGCAACCTGACTGTTGTTGTCGCCACCTGTTTCCTCTTCTTCATATCTTCAAAATATTTCAAAATTCAAAATGAAGGCCCCAACAGGCCCCGACCAGAGTTCTTTGACTCATCCCTAGGTCAATCTATCTCGAGCACTATAGGTCTTGTTGTTGTTTCTGTAGATACTTTTTCTGGAGGCTGCACTTGTTCTGTCGTCTGATGAGCTACTGCTCTCATTGTATCCTCTGTCATTGGCTAGGTGGTTTCTGCTTCAACTGTTCTTTCTTCTCACTATTGTCCTTATTTCCTAAATGAAGGCCCCAACTTAGGAATGGAGTTGGTTCTCTACCTGAATTCATTGTATTTGTGGAGGGTAGCCTCTCATGCAATTATGATTGAATTAGCCTGTTGGGTAAAGTCTTCTAATTTATTGGATGTTAGTTCACTTGGCCTTTGACTCTGCAGGCAGTCCCACTATTCTTCATTATTATTGTAGACTTCCTTTAGGGCCAGTACTTGTAGTCGGACCGGAGGTCGCAGGTCTCAGATTATCTTTTTGGTTTTCGTCGATTTGGATTTGTTCAATGACTTGGTTGCCTTGTCCACATCACTGTGTCCATCAACTGCTATGTCTTTACCAAAGACAAAATCCAAGGGATACCTTGGTGTGAAACCAAAACAAGTCTCGAAAGGAGATCTCTGTGTAGAAGAATGTTTAGCTCAGTTGTAAGCATGATGCACAAACATAAATGTTCATCCCAAAGTTTGGGATGCTTGCTGCAATAGCCTCTGAGCAACTGGATCACTGTCCTGTTGACCACTTCTATTTGACCATCTGTTTGTGGATGAAAAGTTGTGCTTTTCTTCAACCTGGTGTCCATCAATTCCCATAAACTTGACTAAAATTTCCCAACAAATCAGATATCTTGATCAGATATTATAAAAGTGGGTAATCCAAAATGAACCCATACATGTTGAAAGAACGACTTGGCAGTTTATTCAGCTGTAATTTGTTTGTTATAAGGTATTAAAATACACATTTTGTTGAACATATCCATAACAACATATAAATAGTCATGACCTTTCCTAGATTTAGGTAGTCCTCCAACAAAGTCCATGGAAACACTTTCCCAAGGATGAGAAAGAACTAGTAGTGGAGTGTACAAGCCTAGTTTTCTATTGTTGGGCTTGCTTTTAGCACACATGGTACACCCTTTTACATATCTAGAAACTGTCTCATTCATTTTCGGCCAATGACAAAATCTTTGCAACTGTGTAACCGTTTTACTAACCCCAAAATGACCTGATATTGGAGAAGTGTTTGCTTCTCGAATTATCTTTACTCTTTCAGTTTGTGGAATGCATAGCTTCCCACAATTATACAAGAGTTGGTCCTTAATATGATAATCCAATTCTTCTACTCGTTTTCCTTGACTCAAAGTTGCATATACAACTTTAAAATCTATATCATGAGCATATTGTTCAATGTAGCTTTCATGCTTATGCTTAAGTATAGTAGATGCATTTATAATTGCTCTAGATAACATATCTACAACTTTATTGTGTATGCCCTTTTTATATCTAATGACTAAATGAAACTGTTGTAGAAAACCCATCCATCTATAGTGTCTTGATTTCTGCAGCTTAGTTTGGGAGTGTATATATTGAAGTGGTTGATGATTAGTATGTATAACTGTCTCTTTGCCCATTAAGTAATGTTTCCACTTTTTCACACTCTGTACTAATGCATACAATTCTTTATCATTTGTGGGATAGTTAACTACTGTAGAATTAAATGTCTCATAATGATAACATATGGGTTTACCATGTTGCATCAACACTGCTCCCATGGCATAGTCAATGGCATTTGTTTCAATCTCAAATGGTCTTTGAAGATCGGTTAGTGCTAGTACTGGTGCTGTACTAATATTTTCTTTCAAGGTGTCGAATGCTTTCTGTTGTTTGCCTCCCCATTGAAACACCTTGTTCAATCCTGTTAAAGCATGTACGGGAGCTGCAATTAAGGAAAAGTTAGAAATAAACTTTCTCCAATATTGTGCTGCTCCTAAGAAGCTTCTAACTTCTATTGCAGATTTGGGTTTAGGCCAGTTTACAATGACTGCAACCTTAGAGGGATCTATCTTCAATTCTTCATCCCCTACTATATGTCCCAAATAATTCAAATATGTTTTTCCAAATTCACATTTTGAGAGTTTAACATAAAGTTTTTCTCTTATTAAAACATCCAGTGTTTGCTTAACATGCTTTAAATGTTTTTCCCACATTTTGCTAAATATAAGAATGTCATCCAGATATACAATAACAAAATCATCAAGAAAAGGTCTAAGTACATTATTCATTACTCTCATGAAAGTAGCAGGAGCATTAGTTAAGCCAAAAGGCATAACCAGCCACTCATACAATCCCTGCTTTGTTTTGAAAGCAATCTTCCATGCATCTTGCTTTGCAACTCTGACCCGATGGTAGCCACTACGCAAGTCTAACTTCGAAAAATAAACAGCCTCTTTCAACTGATCTAATAGATCATCTATGCGAGGAAGGGAATAACGATTTTTTTTCGTTATCTTATTCAGTGATCGATAATCAATGCACATTCTCCACTAGCCATCTTTCTTCTTCACCAAAACAATTGGAGACCCACATGGTGATGTGCTAGGTCTGATGAACCGTTTCTCGAGCAGCTCCTGTACTGCTTCTTGATTTCTGGATTCTCTAAAGCAGACAACCTGTACATTCCGATGTTATGCAATGGAGCATCTTGCTGCAAATTAATATGATGCACTATTTCCTTTTTGGGTGGCATACCTTTAGGTTCTTGAAACAATACATCATATTCTGAAACAAATTTTTCTAAATAAGTTTGTTATTTAGCATCATAGCCCTCAAATACATTGGTTTTATTAGGTTTCTTTTCCTTTACAACCATTAGTAAAAATTGTTTGCATGAATTTACAATGAGTTTATGAGAGTATAATTATTATTAAGCTTATGAGCTCTTACAATATATTTCATTCCATATTAAATGAGTAGATACTTGTTCTCAGCTCTATAGAAAATAGCTTTTCTATCATACAAGTAAGGACTTCCTAAAACAATTCCACATATATCCAAAGGAACTATATCTAACTCAACCTCATCTACAAATGCTGACCCAAAAGAAAACTGAAGTTTACAATATCTAGTCACTTGTAGCTTTGCTTTATCACATAGCCAACCTAATAGATATCATTTCTTGTGAGGTGTGGTTAGTAATCTCAACTTCTTTACAATTGCTTCAGAAATTAAATTTACTTGTGAGCCACTATCAAACAAAGTATCAATCTTTTGATGATTGGAAATAACTCGAATATGAAAAAGCTCACGTCTTTTTCTCTCATTTTCTTCATTATCAGTAGATTGTGCAGAATTACTAGTAGATGCTTCAGAATTTTACCTTTTATACCTGTGGCTGTGATTGTTGCTTCATCTCCTGAGTCTGACCCCAAATCCTTTTGAATAGTTGTAGTAGACTTCTTCTTCTTGCCCTCGAACTTCTTAGGCTTCAGCTCCAGATGTAGAATCCAGCAGTGTTCATCATCATGCCCATCCTTCTTACAGTGAGTGCATGAAGACTTGCTTTCATGTACAGTGTTTGTCTTCCTCTCTTTCTATTTTTCTTTTCTTTTCTCCTTATTTTTGCTTGCAGTGGGTTTGGATGATCCCCCAACTTCTGGGTTCCCATTCTTACCTCTAGCTCCGAGATGCATAGCCTGAACGGATACTTCATCTATACTAGTGGGATTAAACATGAGGATGGTGTGCCTCATGTAGCTATGTAGACCACCTATATACTTCAATAGAGTCTTAGGTGAGTCTAGAGAAATTCCTAGAATCAAAGCTCTTTTCCTAAATTCTTGGGTGTAACCTTGTACACTTTGCCCTTTTAGTTATCGAAGAGTTTTCCAGCTCATCATGGCTAGCTGCATGTAGGCTAGTGGATAGAATTGCTTTTAATTGCAAAAACAAATTCACTCCAGACAGAAAGAATCTTACCATGTTTCTTCATGTCAGATTGTGTCTTGCCTTCCCACCATACCAAGGTAATGCCTCCAAGGCGTAGGTTGGCCAGCTGAATATTACTCTTGTCTTAGTCAATGCTCTACACTCTGCAATAAACATAAATCTGTCTGATCCAATTATCCAACTTCTCTGCATTCAACTCTCCATCATATATTGGTAAATCAAATTTAACATCTAATTTAATCAAATATGTCTTCTTTTTATTTTCAGGGCTATTAGGAGGCATGAGGAATTTTTCTTCTTTCCCTTTGCCTTTGGAGTGGTCATGGAGGAGAGATTCTTCTAGTCCTTTATCTTGTTTGAGCTTGATGAATCTTCATATCTATGTTTCTTATAGTCCCTATACATTTCCTCCACCATGGATTTCAGGGTCATAAAACTATCCATGAACTGGGGGTCTGATTCCAAGGGATTTTCTTCTGACATTTTCCTCTTAGAATAGACTCTTCCAATTTCCAGGTTAATTTCAGCCAATTCTCCTTCCCCTAATTTAAGCTTTGATCTAGTTAGCATTCAACAACAAGATCTAGCACAAGCTTGTCTAACCTTAGTAACCTAGAGCTTTGATACTAGTTGAACTGGAATTTATCCAAGATAAAGAAGGAAAGGTATTACAGACTCATGTGCATGGATGTGCCTATGTTACTTATGCAACAGATCAATAAGATTGCTAGAATACATAGACATTGAGGCAAACAGAGAAAACATAACAGTGAAACATGTAAACAAAACAAGTTTAATAAGGAGTTCACCCAATGCTTCTGGGCTATGTCTCCTGGTCTAGCCTTTCAGTGGTGGCCTCCCTATTATGGTTTCAAGAAGAGTTTTACAACAGTGAGCTCGATTCGAGACTCACTAAACAGAATGAAGTTAGTAGGAATGAAGTGCACAGAATCTCCTTACTGAAACTCGACCTCTCAGGGTCACAGTAGTATGACAAGCCTATACCGAGGAGCTTGCTTGAACCTCTCAAGCCTTCAATGGAGTACACAGACTCCCTGACTCTCTCTGGCTCTGTCTGGCTTGATGTTGCCTTCAGGTCAGCTTGACTTTTACTCTGTTCTCTGCTATTATCTTTCTACATCTTTGTGTGTTGCCTCTCTGTATGCTGCTCTCTTTGCTTCTATCAATTTATGGTCTTAAAGCCAGTCTGTTCTTTTGACTGTTCGTTTCTGCTTCCCGGCCTTCTGGTTTCCTTTCCTCTGTCCGTTCAATTCCTCTACTCTGCATCATCATCACCGGGTAACGCCTCGCAGGGAGGTGGCCACCTGTTTGTTAACAAACTGGGTGTCAGATTCCCTTAATCATATTCGAATGGTCGTTAAATCGGTTTGCTTCAAGATCGCCCATGAACATGAATCGTTTGCCAACTCATCATCCTCGTCTAACTTCAAATCCCCTGTCATCTTGCTTTTTAACCTGTCAAATCCGGTCAGCCATCAGGACGTATCTCCGTCGTCGATCTGGGCCCCCCAAATCCTATGGTCGTCCTTCATATCGGGCGAACAAGTCGCATGGTGTTTACCCATTCAATGCGGGTGGTTTTCTCTCTCATCTGTCGAACGCGTGTCGCTCAATGTGTGGCATCGGGTGGGACTCAGTCAAAACTGTTTGCCGCCTCAAAGCCTTTCGATATCCTACTAGTTTGGGGAATCCCGCGCTACGGAACCGAAACAGTTGCTTTTCTGAATTTTATAGCGATTTCGGGTACGGGCACTTTAGGGCTTTCCTGCATTGAGGGGGATGCCCTGCGATACGTGATTAATGCTTAGCGCTAATCACGTACCAGAATCCAACTCTGTTCCCGAATTAGCCTCCAGATTTTCCAGTTTTGTGCCTTTGCGCTTTACCATGGGCCAACGGTCTGCACGCTTGACCGAGGGTCCTCGTTGCTCCACTCTGGCCACAACTGCAATTGTTATGAGGATTCCTTCTGATAGCTTCGACCTTTTCTAGGACTTGAATCTTTTAGCATAATTTGAAACAATCATGAAAACTTAAAGAGTTTTAGGATCGAATTCGGATCACTGTGAGACAATGGATATCATCCACATGAATTGGATACTCCTTATCGAGCCACAACAATCCTTTGTGCATTCTGATGGCTAGTAGCTTTGTGCACTGCACCGCAACCATTTGTGTGTCAAAGACCAGTAGACTCCTCAGATTGATTAGCGTAGATAATTGTAGAATTCTAAAATATTCTTTGACTCTGGTTGTTCTCGTGCCATCTTCCTTCTGAACTTCTTCTATATACACCTCCCTCTTAGCATTGGAAACCGGAAACAATTTGTAAGATCCTTGTCAACCAAGGTAGATTTATCATATTTTCCATATGGATTTTCCAACATGATAATTTTCTCATCGAGTCTGTCCTCTAGGACTAAAATAATTCCTTTTTCCATTGCTCTTCATCTCTAATAGACAATCGTTACTGGAGGCTTTGAACTTATGCACTTCTCTTGTTTTTCTTCTTCAGAGTGAGTTCGGAGTTTTTCTGCTACCTGCGCTCTAAATTTTGTAGCTTCTTGAATTTTCATGCAAATGAAGTATATTGAACTTGACATGACATTTTCTAACTGGACTTGGTAACTAATTACTACACCATCTTTCCCCATGTATCTTAACCATGCTTCGTCACCTTCGGCTGACATGGACCTGACTTCTATGACGTAGAATGGGGAAGGATAGAGTGGGACGCATGGTTAATAAAAAAAAAATTATGAGGGGTATTTATTAGCTAAATTTGTTCCTAACGGGAAAAGGTTTTATGGGCCTCTCTCTGATAGTTGTATTATTAGTTACTTATTATGGAAATTATTAATCGTATGGTGGAAAATACTGACAAAGCATATAACTACCCCCCCCCAGACCACAAATGGGTTGCGGCATCATGGCATTTTTTCTGCAACCTTATTCACGCCTTTTCTTATTATTAATAAAATACTACAAAATATATGAACTTCAAATGAACTTTGTAATGACTTGACTAAGTTTTATTAACTACTACGTACTTGCGGCCTCGTCTCCGAGACCCCTTAAATTGATTGTGTGGCTTTTAGCATGTGGAAGGGTTTAAGGCATGCATCATTCACCCATCTCGGTAGCATTCCACCGCCCAGTTGCACTAGCCTTACTGCTCTAGAATCTTTGATTTCCACAATAATGAACAGGCCCATCCAGTGCATTTGCAACTTACCCGGGAAATTTTGGAATTTTCTGTCGTATAACAATGCATGATCTCCGAGTTTGATTGTTTTCTTTCTGATATGTCTGTCATGCCAGGATTTTTTTCCTCCTTTGCTCTACTAACTAGTGAAAACCACCTAGGAATCTGGATCCATCCAATTCCATCAGTTGATTCATTCTTTCTTTTAATGTTGCATCATATGTCATTTTTGTTGCTTGAGAAATAAACATGCTTGGAACTATGAATTCCACTGGGACCACTGCTTCTTTTCCAAATACCAGCTGAAATGGCATTTGTTTGTGTATTCTTTTCATTGTTGTTCTATATGCCCATAAAGTTGCTGGCACGCGTTCATCCCTGTCGTCCCTGTTGGCTGATACAATTATTATGAGGCCTTTCTCTAGTATTTTATTAAGTGCTTCAACAGTTGTGTTGGCCTATGGCTGGTGTGGGCTACTTTTATGATGTTGAATCATAAAGTTCTTAAGAAGAGACTAAACAGTTTCATTAATGAAATGTGTCCCTTAATCGCTTGTCAGGCTTTTAGACATCCAAACCTTGATATTATGTATTCAAAAATTAATCTTGCAGCAATGTCGAATGTAAAGTCCTTGACTAGTGTTGCTTTTGCCCATCGTGTGATATATTCTGTAGTTGTTATTATGTACCTTGCATGTGAATGTCGCATTGGTGGTGTTATAGGGCCGATGAAGCCTATCGCCCACTTTTCAAAAATCTGCATTGCGTGAACTGGGTTTAAAGGGAGTTCATCTCAACGTGATGGCTTTCCAACCCTCTGACAGACATCACAATTCTTAGTGTATTCCTTAGAATCCCCATGGATGGTTGGCCACCATAATCCTGCGTGCAGTGTTTTCCTTACGGTGGATTTTCCTCCGACATGGCCTCTCGCAACTCCAGCGTGACATTCCCAGAGCACTTCTTCTCTTTCGTGTTGAAGTATACAACGTCTCAGGACTTGATCCAGGCCCATCTTGTAGAGATGTCCACGATTAGTTGATAATCCGTTGCCCTCACTATTAGATGTCGCTTATGTGTTGATGTATACCCCTCCAGGAAGCACCATGTTGTTAGTAGCCCAGCAGTTTCTTCTAAGTATTCCAAAATTGCTTCTATTCTGAATAAGTCGGCATCAGGTAACTGATCACATAATGACCCTTCATTCTTTCCTGTCTCCAGTCTTGACAAATGATCCGACCCCACATTCAACCTTCCGAGTTTGATGACTACCTCAAATCTGAATTCTTGGAAGAGTAATACCCAACGACATATTGTGCCTTCTAATAACGGTTTGTTCACCAAATACTTTAGTGCTGAATGTTCTATGAAAAATTTAAATGCACTCCCAGCAATTAATGCCTGAATTTTCACAGAGAGTAAACCAGTGCTTCGCTCTCTGTTTTCGTATAGTTTCTTTTTGCAGCTGATAGTTTCCTATTGGCATAGTACACTGGGTGATCCATATTTCTCTCTCCTGGTTGTGCCAGTACTGCTCCTAGTGTAATCCCTTATGCATCAATATGTACATGAAATTTCTTATTCCAATCTGGGTATACAAGGATAGGAGCGCTTACCAATTTCTCTTTTTAATTATTGGCATGCCTCCAACCAAGTGAATGCTTCCGTCTTTTTCAGTAACTTCTCCATCTAGGTTGTAATTGATGCGTAGTTCCTGATGAACCATCGATAATACCATGTATGGCCTAGAGTGGACTACAACTACTTTACATTATGTGGGTTTTCCATGTTAACAATTGCCACAACCTTTGAGAGGTCTACACACACTCCATATTTACAAACAATACGGCCCAGCAGTGTTCTGAATGGAACTACAAAGATGCATTTTTTTAGATTCAAGGAAATTCGCAACTGTCTACATCTTTCAAACATGACCCTTAGTAAGCTTGTGTGTTTCTTTAGTAAAATGTACATTGTCCAGTCATCCATGTATACGTCCAAGAATCTATGAATATATTATCTGAATGCAGCTATAACGATCCTTGAGAAAACAGCAGGTGCGTTTTTCAACCCTGATGGCATTACATGATAAGCGTATGACCCCCATTAAGTTATAAACATTGTCTTCCTCTTGTCTTATTCTATTTGAACCTGATGGTAGCCCGAAAATCCATCAGTGAAGGAATACGCTTCATTTCCCGCTACATTGTGCAAAACTTGATCGCTAAAAGGTGTCGGGAAGGGGTCATGCACACATGCATTGTTCATGCTTCAGTAATCGACACAAACTTCGATCTCTATTGCGTCTTTCTTGTTCTGTATAGCTATTGGACTAATCCATTCTGTTTCATCCACCGGGAATATAATTCCAGCTTCTAGCATTTTTTCAATCTCCCTATTAACCTTTTCTTTCACTCTTGGGTTTAGTCTATATGGCATGTGCTTTACTGGATGGGAATCTGGTTTCAACACAATATTCATCTCTCTTATGTCCCCTCTTATGCCTTTTAGCTCAGCTTTCGAAGTTGGGAATAAGTCTTAGTATTCTTGCAACAGGTCAAAGATCTCCCTTGTTGTTTGTTGATTCCAGTAATCTCTGACGGATGCCATCTTGGGTTTATCATCCAATCCGATATTATTCTTTCTCAATTTCATCAGGAGAAGGTGTGCGGATTCTCCTGCGGGACTTTCTTGAATATCCCTTTCCCCTTCTATTTCCTCAAAGGTCAGGTGTCTTAATCCTTCTAAATCATCTTCATCTGGTTCTTCATCTACTTTGTTGCATGACATATATTCTAGATAACCTGCTTCATAAAAATATTGTAAAAACTTCTCATCAACGCAACCTTCCCATAACTGTCCTGGGGTGAACATGATCCTCTTGATGGCATATACGGTTTCAGTCATCTGTCGATCAACATCTTTGAACAAGAAGTTGTTGCTGAACTGACTAGTCATGACATCCCAATCTGCTATTTGTCTATGAACTTCTTCTTATACATACCATGCTTGCGGAATGGTGCCTAGAGTGTCTATAAATACATGCACCCAAAGTTCTTTTGGAAGCCTTTCTCTTTCCCAATTTTCTATGCAGTCTTCTAGATGCTTGTTAGGATCTGAATTGCCTCTATATTTCACTCTATTCTTTGGTCGGTCTTCTTCTTGACTAAACCTCTCTCTCATGGCTCGCTTTATGGTTCCCCAGTCCTGCAACGTGTTGCAGTCTGTTCTCTGCCACCTCATCGGGGTGGCATGTAATGCGATATCTAGAAATGGAACCTTGTGGTCTTCTCTTATTTCCCCGTTTACTCTGTTTAAGGAAATATCTACTTATTCAATACCGTGGAATTTGGGATAGTCACTTACATCTACCCCTATCTAGTTTCTCTTGCATATCTTCGTGCAACATCTGGTATCAAGTTCGTATCCCCCTTGCTACCATACATCCCACATGGATTCTGAACCAACTTCTAAGATTTGCATACTCCTCCAGCTGACAGATACTCTTGCTGCAGGATTTATATAATCATCTCTCTTTCATGTTGTTAGTGAGTATGGTTGGTCTAGCATTCCTGGCTTGTCTCTCTCATCCACAGGTTCCATGAACCTAGGTCCTTGATATGGGTCCAAGGGTTGTATCACCCTCATCCCTTCTGCTTCAAATATCATTAGCTCTTTCTTCAGGTCGATGACATCATAGTTTTCATATGCCCAGTTGATCCCAAGGAGTGTTGGGTACGAGTCCTTGTCGCCCATTATATCAATTAATTTGAATCCATTATATGTTTTTACTCCTGCCACATTCACCTATACATCTTCTAACCTTCCTATAGGCGAGATACAATATTGATTTTCCATCCTCAATTGTATTGGTGAATATTTAAGTTGCGGCTTCCCCAGCACCTCCCATGTTTTCCTAGGCAAGATGTCTACATTTGACCCCAGGTCTAGCATCATGTCCTTGATATAGAATTATAATCTAAGCATCGATTTGTAATTCCCTTCCGATTCTCTTTTTATTCCATTGCACTCTTCTTATATGTATTTCTGGTAATTTGGCAGATAGTAGTTCTCCTTTCTCTTCATCTTCTAGCAATACCACTTTTAAAGTTTTGAGAAACTCCTTCAACATCCGCTCATCATCAACAATCTGCATAAATAACTTAAACCATTATTCTATCGGTTTAGCATTGTTGAGTGTGAATTTCTCATGTTTCTGCTTTCCCTTTGTCTCGGTCATTCCCTCAAACAATTTAGTTGCCTCTTGATAATATTGGTTTTGTTGTGTGGGGTTGTATGATTTCTTCGGAGACGCTACCTGAAAAATTGAGGGTGGGTCCACCGTTCCCCGATCTTCCCCTATCTTCTTTCCTCCTCTTATAACTATATTTATGTTAGTTATGGGAAGAGTGTCACTTGTACGAGGCTCTACATTAATAAAATTAGCCCCTCTTTATCTAGTCCTCTCTTCCCATTTTTCGATGAGCTTAGGGAAATCTTCCATAGCATGTGTATTGACCCTGCGTTGTGAACACCATGGCATTTTAGGAGCGGACATTCTCTGGAAACATGCCCCTCTTGATCATAATTATAGCACCTTACAGGACCTCTGCCTCCAGCTCTTCCTCCTCTCATATTTCGTCCTCGTCCTCCCCTGTTAGACTCATTAACTCTAAACATAGACCTGTCCAGTCACTCTGCTAAAGCATCTAATGCCCTACACTAGTCAGTGTGATGCATTGTGGATGCACAAGATTCACAATAGTTTTTATTTGGAACCTTGGAGTACTTTTGTAATATTGGGCATACCTGTGGTAAATGTCTGTAAGTCCTACAGATTTCACAGTATTCTTGTGTATTCCATCTTGGGAAATCTCTTTGCGCCCCTACTGTTGCAACTCCTACTGTTGGTGAGGTTCCTGATGATCCTACAATCCCCCCTGATAGGTTTATGCCTCGCAACCTCGGGCATTCTGCCGCAACATTTCCTTCCACCATGCAGTGTGTACACCATACGTTGGGTCTAGTTGGCCGAATTGGTTGTAGATCTTTCAGTTTCTCCATTAAGTTGGTGATCTGATTTAGGAGGCCCATGATTGATGGGTCATGCAATCCCCCCCTGATACTCATGCGGGTATCCTACCATGGCCTTTATATGTGACGCTTGTTCTAAAGCGTCTTGGAGAGTCTGAATCTTTTGTTGCGTCAACGACATTCTCGTAAGGGGTAAGAGTGCCTTGATTAACCAGTCTCTCTGATGATTAGGATCTAAGGTGTAACTCATCTTAGCAATAACATCCTTAAATATTTGCATCAGTTCCCAAGTAGTTTCACCTTCCTTCTGCTTGATTTCCCATAGTTCCGATAACCCCTACTGGTCAGTCTCAGGTACTTTGAATTCTTGCACGAAGCCTCTCTCGATATCATCTACTATGGGATTTTGGTTCTGTTCTGCCCATTTTATAAACCAACGTAGAGCTCTCTCCCTCAACATGTTTTTTAACTCAATTCATTTAACATTATCTGGCGTCTAACGCGCTCTCCATGTAGCTTCGCAAATGTACCAGTGTTGTTCTACGTCTTCATTTCCTCTATCAGTAAATTCAGGGTATCTAGTGAAAGATCCTGCCATGGTTCCCTGACTGTGCACCAACAGCACAAATCCTTTGTTTCTGGGTTGGTGAGATCCTTGTAGTCCTAAATTGCTAACATTGTTAATTCCAATGTTATTTACTGTATTAAAACTTGCATTATATCTCTCATGCACGTTGTGTACCCGTATTGCTTTAGCTAACATAGCAATAAGTTTATTAGGATTATTGTAAGGCACCAGGGGAAGGTCGAGATGGATTGATCTCTTGCAAATGTTTCATCTTCAGTGAATAACCTTCTCATTACATTACTCATTTCCTCTTCCATTTCCTCCTCGTGACTGTTACAAATTTTGACCTCGGGCATCTTTCCCGCAACCAATAAGGGAGGGTCCCCATCGTTATCTTGGCTTTTGTTCTTCCCATTGGAATTCCTCTCTTGTCTTACATCTTCCTCCATTCTCTTTCCCTTTTTTGAGCTTCCCGACATCACTCCTGCTTAGTGGGTCCCATTCGTCTCTTCTTCAAAGTCTAAACTTATCTCTCCTGCCACTTTTCGGTTAATAATGCTCTCCTTTGTGCCCTAATATATCTAGATTTCCATAATCCTTCTACATCCATTCCTTCAGCAGCATCTCCACTCCCCAACTGGTAGCATACTCCCCTTATGCCCTTCCCCAAGGACTG
Source organism: Pinus taeda (assembly GCA_000404065.3). NCBI lineage: Eukaryota > Viridiplantae > Streptophyta > Pinopsida > Pinales > Pinaceae > Pinus > Pinus taeda. The sequence goes on from APFE030924726.1 coordinate 17,012, forward strand.
GTTTTTTACGCTATCATGGTTGTTGTAGGTAAAGGTAGCAACCCTTCTTCCACCATGAACATCTTAATCCACAACGACACTTCCCTCACCAACTTCCCTCTTAATAATGACTTGAACACTACTTCCGCCCTTGATAAGGATTGATAGTTCTCTTCTGCAAACTCAACTATGTATCCCTCTACTTATTCTGTACCCAAAAATGTAGCCCTTGCCAGATCGATATCCAAGTGTCAACGTGATACAAGGTCTGAGGGAACCTAGTTGTGAGGGCTGACGTCTTTCCTTCTGATCGATTCTACAATTTTAGCCTCCTTAAACAATTATACAAGCCTTCTAGGAACTTACATCAAAAGATCTCATATTGGTCACTTGCAACCTTGGAGTACAAAGTCTCTTTACTCACTTTGGCAATAGGTTGACCTCGTTGAATAGCTTGCTCTAATATAAATTGATCTACTCTTTTATCCCACCCATCCTGAATCTATTTCTTAAATATCCTCGACACCATATTCCAAACTGGTTCTTATAAATTTAGGTCCCGACAATGGAACCATTTGTTGGCACAAAAATGACATCAAGGAAGGACCCTAGGTTCAGGCACAAAGAGCCAAGAATGGTTCGTCGTAGTCTAGGACAACGATGGCATTTTCACCTTACCCCGAGGAATAAAGAGTCTCACCAGAGGTGTGTCGCGACCGAAAATAAGAAGGGTTCAGTATAGGGTCAGGGATATCTTAACCATTATTCGATAAATAGCCCTGTGCATATATTTAGACTAACAGTATATCAACATCATGATCAATCTACCTTGATAGGATACTCGCAACACTTCCAAATTTTTAGTGGGTCTAGACATCCTAATCAAATACACATCATACCAAGTAACATGTCTGACTTCTCATTTATATTAATCCAACAAAAAAATCATTACATTATACATTAGGCCTCAGCCACAGACAATTGCATGAAATACCTGGTTACATAACGCTACTGATTGCAACAGACTTCAACTCTAGCTTCCCAGCTACTGCTCTAGCCTTCAGGTTGGATGCTCTAGTAGCCCGCATCCTCCTTGCTGCTCGTCCATGGCCAAAACTGCTCAAACCCTCTCTCCTTGTGTCCTCCTTTTGTATTCACCTCTGCAATTTACACTGCTAGTTCTGCTCGGCTCTCTCTTTCCTCAGCTGCCTCTCATCCGCCTTATCCGCTCAGTTGCCCCTGCTTTCTGCTGACACCTTGCTGCAACCATCCCACAATTGTATGTTCCTATTTTCCTCCCCAACTGTCTTCTCTGAAACCTGCCCATTTTTTCCACCACCTGTTTCCTCTTCTTCAAGTCTTCTGACTATGGGCGTAGCTAATCCATGCACAATTTGTTCAGCTATTTAATAAAATAATTTAGCAATGCAATCGCAGTAGGGTGGTTTTTTTCCCGGTGAAGGGTTTTCTACCAAACATACTTGTGTCCATTGTGTGGTTGATTTTTATGGTTGCATGTCTATATTTGATGCTCTGATCTATGTTTATTTGTTTCATCGTGTTCATGTTTAAAGCAATAATAATTTGGAGAAAATTATCAAAAGTGCTACACCACTGATTAACACCCCCCAAGTAGTTATCTAATTTCCAACAACTCTAACTCTCCACCCAACCATCAACAAACTACAACCACAGTTACTTGTAGTTTTCATCCCCGAGACAGATTTTAGTGCTTGAGGTGGAGTGCTTTTGAGAGGAATTTCACCAACCTGACAGCTAAAAATGGATGTCACAAGGCCACCTTGCCTTCATCCACCAGCTACATAAGATTTCACTCAGTCCTTTCATACATATTTAACATCCATGCCGTGATACCGTAGTACAAATAATCGCAACTCACTTTCAGGAGAAGATATTCTACATGAAGGAAGGTTCATCAGTGGATAAGCTATGATGGGTAAAGAGATCACCTCTCCAGGTGGCTCATCGGTGAGTCAAGCAGCAAAGATTCAACCCTAAGGAAACTCATCACGATTCATCAGCCCTCACAAGTTCCTTTGCAACTCTCCCCAAACTAGTAGATTCATTAATCCACAAGCTTCCAGTGGGTCCACCAGCCTTATAGGCAAGCCATTACTCTTTATAATGCTTTTACCCATAAATCCTCTATGAGGGTTCCTCATTTGGTTTCTATCTCCCAAAAGCTTAAGTTCTATGAAATTTGATTATTAATCTATTTTTTTTTCTCACCTACACCCTTGGAGGAATTTTTCTTACAATGTTACTCACTATGTACTCTCTTATGTTGCCTGTGCGTATGCACGAGAGGGAAATCAGAATGTGTTCTCCTCCATTGTCTCTTTGTGAGAGAAATTCAGAGTGTGTTCCCATCCATTTCATCCACTCGCGAGAGATGGAATGAGTGTCCCTTATCTATTACATATGCATGTATATGTATGGGAGTGTGTGTCCTCCCAAACATACCAATCGTCTGTCTTCTTCCCAATTCCACGCTAGTCAACCACTCAGGACAATGTAGCCTTTGTTGCCTTAAATATTTTTGTCCTCTTCTTGCTTGTTGTTAGAGCTAAAGAAAACTTGGACATGTCCTCTTCTTTTCATTTAAATTATTTCTTAGTTATCCCAATAAAAACCACTTGTCCAACCATGACTGGTATTTAAAACAACCCATTCCTCAAACAATCTCCCTCCTTAAGCAATCTAGAATTTGTCCCCCTTTCTCTTAGATACTTAATCAATTATAATTTATTACAATGAGGAAAATATGTTAACTAGAGGACGTCACAACATTTATTTTCTCCACATTTGTTAAAACATTCCCCTTTTGTGAGAGGAATGAATGAAGCACAAAGTTTATTCCCTCATTGCAACTAGGGTTTTATGGCCATTGTCACCTTATTTTAGATGATTCACAGTGTATATCACTTCACATTCAAGGAAAGGGTTTATCTACCTTAGGAAAACTCATTAATAATAGGTGCATCATGGGTTCTCTCTATCATCTCCTAGTCTATTCGCAAATCCACCATTTTCATTCTTCACAACGGACATCCCTTCTTCTAGGAGCAATCCCATCTTTGAAAATAACAGATGTGTTAAACAGGTGGATGTTAATCCCAAGTTGGATTGAGGATCTATTGTGGCACCTTGGAATATTGGAATCTTGAAGGATAGAGGCTTAGTAAGTAAATTTACAAGGCTTTTTCCTAGTCCTAACACTATCTTTAAATGGACAGCTCAAAATTTGCAGTGATCATGAACCTATTGCAATGTTTTATTGTGGTAAAGGTTTCTTCATTTTTATTTTTGAAAGCAAAGAATCTAGGGATCTACTCTTTAGATCTGGCCCTTAATTCATGGGACCCAAGGGAATGTTCCTTTCCCATCGGCTCATTGGGTTTAATATGAATATGGAAATCTCATCAACCCCCCTCTATGTAAGACTTCCATATCCCCACATATTCTTATAGGGAGTGGATACCTTCAAAGCAATAAAAAACAATATGGGTCATTATACAACCCATGAAGAGACTAAAGGTGGTATTATCACTTGTGCTATAATGCGCATGGAAATATATTATGATAAGGGATTTCCTAAGGCAATCCAACTTGAATTAAAGGTTTGGAGCCATCTTCAATCTCTTGATTATGAGCAAGTTCTTTTTTAACGTAACACTTGCCATGAGTATGGGCACTTTGCGAAAACTTTTCCAATCCTCAAAGACTCTCTATCACTTTCTAAGACAAATTCAAATCCTCATAATTATGATGAGCAAGGCTTAAGCAAGTTTCAAGAAAGAGAAACATTTAAGTTCCAAGGGAGTATCAACCATCCTTTTGGCCTCAACATCCCTACAAGCCTAAATCTTTCTCTAATAACATATTTGGAGCTTTACAATCTTAGGAGGAAGTAGAATAGGCTCAGGGATCTCAAACCATCATCAATTCTAGTGCAATTTAAGAATATAGATCCTCCAAAAGTGGATGCAATTCCCATTCATGGCTCTTTAGAAAATTCTCAAGATAAGGCTTCGGTGCTAAAATGTGATGCTCCCTCCCACCCCCTTGGTCTTTCCAGGTTGTGGTAGGTGTTACTTTGAACTAGCCCTACCTCCATGATCTCACTATGAAGATGGGGTTACAAAAAATTATTCTTCTCCAAAGCTTGTGGAACTAACTTTAGACAATGCCATCATATTCAACTCATCGAGAGCCTTCTAGTGATATAAAATTTACCTCAATTCAACTCTTAGATCGAGAGTTATGCCCAATAAAATTTTAACTAATGAAGTCCTGCCACATTAGTAATATGTTGCCATGTGTCACCCACTCGAGACCCACATGGCTATGCTACATCACCTGCATCACCTACAGGGTGTCCATTCAGCTATAATTGTACATTCGTGGCACTTTCCACCTCATCCTAGATCGCAGGTCCCACAGGGCCCAAACCCTTCGTGTTTTGCAATGATTTACATTATATCTGATTTTAGGGGATATCTGAGTGTACTAGAATTTGCAACATTGGCATCCTTCCTGCATCCCCAGATCCCCAAACTCTTTCCTGTGAATTCCAAGGCATCTAGCCCTAGCCCATGTCTGAGGTTCCATAAATGTATAACATGCTCACTGTGGGTTGTCTTGAATGCCAAATACACCTCCACTTAAGTCAATCCAGCCTTGAGCCAATAAGCAAGCCCACCACATATACACTATGTTTTTCCAAATCTGCACTCAAAAGAATCTATAACTTGCACCTATAATTCACTAGGTGGCCCTACACTAGATATACCATCCATACTATGGAATCCAACTCCATTCCAATTTAGGTTTGCACAAATATTTCACTAGACAAGGTCCCACCCCGAATACTCGTATGAAATACGACTTGTGAGTAAATTTGGCTTCATGCCTTCAAACTTCCAAATATGCCCCATTGTTATAGATATATTTGGGCACTGCAACCCCAATCTTATATGTCCATAAACCAAGGGCTTCTAAGTCCCTAGAAGTGTTGTTTCATACCCTAAAGGAACAAGGTCAGCTGATTACATCATCTCCCAGAAGTTCTCCATGAAAAACTGCTCAAAACTAGTCAAAATTGGACCATCTCACCTGCT